>PVJO010003431.1:0-123478 GCA_004026905.1 Hystrix cristata | reverse complement strand
AAATTGTGTTGCTATGAACATGGTGGTGCATACGTCCTTGTGGTATGACGATTTTAATTCTTCTGGGAAGATCCCCAGTAGGGGAATAGCTGGGTCAAATGGGACCTCCAGTTGTAGTTTTTTGAGGAATCTCCATATTGATTTCCACAGTGGCTGGACCAGTCTACAATCCCACCAGCAGTGGAGAAGTGTTCCTTTTACCCCACAGCCCCGCCAGCATTTGTTGCAAGTCCACATTTGTACACGCAAAATACACGCACATTCACAAGGTCTCAGACATCCATGCAAATATACATATATGTGTATATTTATGGGGAACAACAGATAAAATACTAGGATCATAGAACAATAAAACACAGACAAAACACATAGAATTATCAAGGGAGGTAATTTAGAAGAGCACACAAATAACAGATGGGAGGAATTTGAAAGAACAAATTAAAAGATAAAGTGCTTAGCATCCATGAAGAAAGGGCAGCCACCCTAAGTAGATTATCACGTTGTAGGCAGATTTCCCAAACTCATATTGTACAGCACCAAATATATATACTTCACATATAATCTACGCTAGAGTCTGAGTCTGGGGATGGATGTCTCATAATATTTTCTAAGTATTATTATTATTATTATTTGAGGGGCTGGGGATTGAACTTAGGGCCTTGTGCTTGTTAGGCAAGTGCTGTACCACTGGAGCTAAATCCCTACCCCCTGTTTTCCAAATTTGAAAGTGTTTTATTTTTCCTTTAAAAAATTCAAATGTTTATTTTAAAGAAAATGGAACAATATAGAAAGAATAAATGCCATCACCACAGTGCGAAGTTAAACAGTACTAATACGTTGGTTTCTTGCTGTAATTTTGAGGTCTTTAGAACAGGTGTTTTTTTTTGTTTTGTTTTGTTTTGTTTTGTGGTGCCGGGGATCGAACTCAGGGCCTTGTGTAGAACAGGTGTTTTATGCCAACTTGTCAGAGCAGCATGCTCTGAGATAAGTGGCTTAACTAATTTTCTCTAGTCTGGGTCTCAAAATTTATCATCAGCGGTAGTCCAAGGGACTCGTTTGATCTGGTGAGTCGTCTGCACCAGTATCAGGAAGGATATTGGGAATAAACAGACTAAAAGGATTTACCAAGCACGAGAAACCCAACGTTTAAAAACCATTATTGTTAATTCAAACATAAATATATACAACGAATTCCATAGTAATACATGAAATATATATATGTATATATAATTTCATGTACTATATAGTCCATTTACTGTGTACTTCATGTGTCCTAGTTTTCTCACTAAGAAGTTTGGAAAACTATTTCCCTTTTTAGGTGGACTCTGAGTTTGGGGTAGGAGGATTGTGCATTTTGGAGCAAACACCAGGGGCAAGTTTTTAGCTTCCAACCTGCAATGTAGGGAGGCTGTGAACGTTCCTCTGAGTTTTCCTTCATTTTGAGAACATCTTGGAATTCCTCCCAGGCTTAAATTTTTTTTTTTTCCTGGCATACGATTGTGGGTTAATTGCTCATTACTTTCAGTTCTTAGAAAATGTGTCTCTTCATTTTCTTTTCTGTGGTTTCTGATAATGAACTACCTCAATAGTTTCTAATAATGAATATGACACGTTTTATGTTTCCACTCTAGAAGAGTATCATTTCTCTCCTACTGTTTTCAAGAGTTTTCTTTCTTTCTTTAGACATTTCAGCAAGGGTTGTTTTGGTGCAGTTTCTTTGGGTTTATTCTAGTGTAGATCACTCCTCTTTCTGAATATACAAGTTTCTTTCTTTTGCCAAATTTGGAAATATTTGATATATTTCTTTGAGTAACTTTTAAGTCCCTCTGTTCTTATTGTCCTTTGGAACTTTGACAGCACAAGTTCTAGACAATTTTATTGTATTATATCTCATTTTGTTTACTTTATTTATTTTAATTTTGTTTGTTTTCTATTATTTATATTTGCTAATTTCCATTTTCTATCTTCATTGTTACCAATCCTTTCATCTTCTCTCTCACTTGTATTGCTGAGTCTATTTTGTGCTTTTCTCAGGCATTGTTTCTCTGTTCTAAAATTTTCATCTGGTCATCTTCATAGTTTGTGTTTCATTACTGAGACTTTTTTTTCTTTGCTGAATCTTTGTATTTTCAAAGTTGGCGGTAGTATGTTCATAATTATATATTGAATCAATATTACAATGGTGACTATAAAATCTTTGTCAATTCTAATATCTGTATCTTTTTGTTGTCTTCTATTGATTGTTTTTTCTTTCATATTATGAACTTCCTGGTTATCAAAATAACAAGTGAAATTGATTGAAACTTGGACATTGCTAGCACTGTGTAACAAAACTCTGGAGATAATTTAAACTTCTATTTTAGATGACTTCTTGGGCAACACTCTTACAGGGGACAGGTGACAGGTGCTTCTTTCTCACTTCCAAGTAAGAAGTTTGGTTTCCTACTCAACCTAGTAACACATGGGAAGAGAGTTCCTCCTTATTGCTAGGCAAGGTGAGACCACCCCACTCATCTTCTTGGCTGGAAGGAGTAGTGATTTCTCAGTAACTCTAGGAGGTGGTGAGAGTCCTGACTCTCCACTAGGTTTCTCCAGATAGCACCCCAGCAGATGCAGAGGTGGGTGTATATCTAGACTCTCCTCTCTGCATTCGCTGGTGAGGACGGGAATGAAGCCACCAGTTTGTGTGTATGTGTGTGTGTGTATACATGTGTGTGGTACGGCTTGCATAGAGTACTTATTTACTAAATGTATTATGCTGCCCATCTTAATATTTTTATTTGGAAAAACAAGATTTTTCTGTGATTAAAAAAAATCTGTGTCTGTCGGATGGTCAGTTTCTTCAGCTCCCAGTCCAGGGCACATGTGGTGAGAAGAAGAGGCAGCGGACTTGTCATGTCATTTTTGCGTCCCGATGTTCCTAGCTGTTCTGCCTTCTCTCCATTTCTGAGGATCTTTCAATGTTTCCTTTTATATAATAATGCAAGAGGCCTTAATTGTATGTACTGGGAATAACAGGAACAATGTGTCTACTGCATATTCCCAGGTGGTAGACTTTGAGCGAGTGGATTATTAATGGAATGATTTAAGATGATGTATTAAAAATGAGAAGATTGAAAAGTCATACAATTGTAGCTTTCCAATCAATCCGATCTCTGTGCAGAGATTGCTAATCATTCATGTTCATTTTCACTCAAAATGATGAAAATACAGAGGAAAAGTGTGATAATTAAGATCACAATAACAATTATCTGATCAGGGTTTCCTTAAAAAGAATTTCTTGAATAGTATTTCTTGAGGCAATCCTGACAAATAAGACAAGTTTTCACTGGATCTGCCGAAACACAGTGTGATAACACGAAGGAATCTTTCTGGACACCTTTCAATCCTTTATTTAAACAGGTAATGATGTGTCTCAACATGTTCTCAGTGTTAAATAGATAATCAGCTGTTTTACACAAGGTATTCTATGTAGGTAACATTTCCTTTTCAAAGTAAGAGTTTCGAAAGCAGCTCGAGTTTATTTTATTTCCTTATATTTCTTTCAAAAAGAAATAGGTAAATAGTTCCAGCCCAAGAATAGAAATGTATAATCTCTGAAGACTACTCAGATGAATAGGCAAAAGGAGAACTGCTTGGCTACATGGATTTCAACATATTTTCTAGCAAAATCATACATATCCAAATGTAGCTTCTGGCAATGTGGGCTGCCATGTCAATATGAGGAATTCCCAGGAGGACTCTGGAACGCTCATGAATTATTAGTTTATAGCAGTAAACATAGTAGGCATAGTTTTTCAATAGTCATAACAAAGTATGATCTGTGTAACATATTTTATGTAGTAATATAAGTATAATATAAAACAGGTGACTAATATTGCTTAACTATTTAAGTATACCATATGTGGCAAAATATAGCCAAATTGTAATTATTTCCATGAAAATAGATAATTTCCAATATTTTAAAACTATATGACCTCTATTGTGAAATCTGATGCTATACATGTGATGTGTATTGTGACCATGTTTCTAGTTTATTATATAAATTAAATTATGAGAAAGTAAATGAATATTTAAATATTCTGGAGAGGAATTACTGTCTTCTTTATAAGAAGAAACTAGGCATCCAAGGAAGTATTTCCAAGAAATGTGTTCTGCCAAGTTAGCTAAGCAGTTTATTGTTTAACTCAGGTTTTGAGACTCTGAGCCTCAGAAACCCACATCTTCAGTGCTCATTGAACTGCTTCTATATTCCATAGTCTTATTTTATACCCCTATCTGAAACTTTCATTGGAAAACGCAGCTCGTGAAGATCAGATGAGAAAACTTACCCGACTAACCAGGCAATCTGAAGTATTTGTCCTGATATTGGATAAAAAACACTAATTTTCTTTACTACAGGAAAAATTTAAATAATTAAACAGAGGCATATGTAAGTCATAAATACTTGATAAAATATTAATAATTTCTGGTCCCAATTTGTTATGGGCATCTGTTCCTAGGACCTACCCACTTGTGTGAGATACTGTTAGCTTAAATAAGTATCCAATATGACAAAAGCATTCTTTATCATTTTCACTACTGTAATTCCTTTCTCTAAGCAATAGGAAAAAGGATTATGATATTGTCATATTTGAGAAATAAAAACAATTGTAATCTATGGCAAATTAAGGAGAACCCTCTTTTCCTATGACATGAGGTTTTGTGGCAGATACATTTTTATGACATCATTGTCTGAAAATATGTATATTCTATACCCAAACAAGACTGCTAATTTATTTGGGTAATTTTTAGCTACTTCTTAATTATATCTGCCTTGTAGTGTGGCTGCTGAGAATTTTTTTATTATTTCTCACTTGATATTTGGTGATCTCTTAGTTTCTCTCTTTCTGTGTTTTTAAGATATTTCTTAGTAATCAGAGTTTGAAACATATAAATAGTATTCCTAATTTGTGTTCATTTATTGAAGAACTTCTCAATGAAAGCCCAGAATAATCTGATAGGATTTCTGGGGAGAAAAATGTTGTATTCTCTCTTCGATTATTCCCTCCCCTTTTTTCTTTTCTCTTCATTTATTTACTTGTGTTTTGCAAGTTAGAGCACCTAGACTACTTCTCTAATTTTACATTATTTTATTTACTTTTGTTCAAAATTTTTTCCCTCTAAAGTGTTTTACGATTTTCTGAACTCTATTTCAACTTGCTTTTTATATTTTTGCTAGCATATCTTTAATTTCCAGGAATCTCGATTGCTTCATTTTATGGCTCTCAATTCTCTTTCAGCATCTGTGTGTGCATGTGTGCGTGTGTGTGTGTGTGTGTGTGTGTGTGCGCGCGCGCGCATGTATCTAGGAAGCAATTAACTATAATTCTACTTTTTCTGTGGCCAACAGTGTCTTTTTTTTAATTTGAGCTTCTATTATTCTGCTTATTCTTACTCTCTTCTCTAATCTTTAGACCTCTCTTTAAACACATGGTGATCTCTTGCTATCTATGTGTAATAAAATATGAATGTGTTAATGTGGATTAGCAGCTCTTTTCATGTGGGAAGCTTTGTTAATTTGAAGGAGGCCCTTCAGGATGATTTGGTGACCAGGTACTTTTTTCCATCGGTGTGATCCTCAAGCGTGTGTGTACATTTTTATTGTTGCTTTCACTTTCTTTAGACAAAAATAACTTAACTTTATACTTGCAAGATCGAATATTTTCTATTGAGAATTCAGACAGCAGCCTGATGAAAGAAACTGCATAATAATATTTAAAATGCAAACTTTTAAATAATTTTCCTACTTTGAGACCTGGTATACACCTCCCTTTCTACTTTACTGCCACTTGTCATAATCTCAAAATGAAAGTCCTGTGCCGCTCCAACCCGCACCTAGCTACTGCTCAGACACAGAAGGTGAAAAGAAGTTAAAAGCTCTCACTTTTCTGGAAGCTGATTTTTTCATTCAAGGTATTTTATTCTATCTTAGCACCCTGTTTCCTGTTGACCTAGCACCTGAGTCTAATGGTAATTCTATCTGAATTTCTTCATCGCTCTTTGTATCTTTTCCAGAAGACTTGAATGAAGCTTCTTTTGTTTTGTTAACTCACTATTTGATTTGTTTTCCATACTAAAATTTTTGTTGTAATCTCTTGTCTACTATCATCTATTCTCGAATTCATATTATCTTTGTTAGGTTAAATATTCAAAAATTACATTATCTTCATTTTAGTGAGATGTAGGGGTGAGAAAGACTAACCAAGTACAGCCCAACAACCATGTTTAGCTAAAGATACAGGAAGCCGTCTGGCCCCCGTCTCTGCAAGTCTTTCCTGGTTTCCATCTTTTCTTTCTCTGGACAAAACTATTCTATGAAATAAAGTTAAACATCATTTTGATCAAAATACACTGAGGAATAATCCAAAGACTCATTATTCAAATTGAATAATGACTATTTTGGAAATGAATAAACACCACTGAATGTAATGAAAGATCATTTGGTGTAACTGCTTAATTAATGGAAACGAAGTATTGCAAGATTGAAGGACTTGAATACATATTTTGAAGATACTGGAACTATGGCTTAAAGCCAACTCAGGGTAATTTACATCTTACAATAATGAAATGATAAATTTTCTTTTTTTTTCCTTTGATAAACTTTGTGTCTTGATTGAAGCACAGACATCTGTCTTTTTCCCAGATAGCAAGAACTTTGGTTGCTGTGGTAACATTGACTGGGGAACTTAAAATAAAGGTGGCTCCTTTCCAAATCATTTCTTTTTTCTCTTTTTCTCCACAAAAAAGGCACACACTGGCAAGAAAGCTCTACTGGAGTTTTTATAGTCAATAAACCTGTTGTTTGTTGAAGGATTACTTCCCCAAACTTGCATGTTAAGCAGGTGTGAAAATGTACATTTGGGTTTCATATGAAAGCCTAAACGATCTCATTTTTAACTAGTTTTCATTCTTCTTTCTTCCTCTTTTCTTTCCTTCCTTGCATCTTTTCTTCCTTTCTCACTTTTTACTTTTTAAAATTGTGATGTCAGGGACCTGGATGGGTGGAGGAGGAGGAGGGGTAAAAGGCGATGAAAGAAACTCTTCAAAAGCCTGTGCTAAAGCAGAGCCTGGTTGCTAGGGCTTGAAAAGATTGTTATTTGTAGCTAACACAAAGTTATTCCAAAATGCACTCAGCCTTAGAAGCAAACAAGTTCTAAATTTTTCAGAGAGGCATGGATTGAATCTTCCAACATGCAAAAATAATCTTTTGACACTTAGGAATGCACAAATCTTTGTGCATTAAATCTCCTGAAATGCTGGCAGGAAGGAAAGGAGCTAATTTCCTTTAGTTGAGGACATACATCTCAAATAACTTGTATGTTTAACAACGTTCAAATTTTCACAGTATTTATTTCTAAAAACTCGCTTTCTTATGAGTTTTGAAATGAAGTTGTGTTTATCAACAGCAACCTGGTATGACAGAAAAATGTGTGATTCCATTTTAGTTTTATTTTTTGACTTTCCTCCAAACACTTATAATCTGTTTTTTTTTCATTTGTTTCTTAAATGTATATAAAGTAGGTGATAGTTGAGAGGTGAATCAAATATGAAGTTTAATATAAATCGTTTAAATTAATTACACACGTACTCAAATTTTGCTGCAGGATGGGTAGGGATAATTTATGTATAACATCACAATAAAGCAAATAATTATAAGAAACAAAAATGATGTGATCATATTATTTGAGATAGATATTCAGTTTTCAAAGCTATTTATTGACCTATAAAAATACAGTGATATTTTTAGAGAACATACGATTTTAAGAGTCATAATTTTGGATTTATGATCAAAATTTAATGTAGAGAAAACATAATTTTAAGCTTTCTTCTGTCACTTCTTCAATAAAGATATAGGCTCTTAGAATGTAATTACAAAAGAGAATTTCTGGCTGGGGATTTAGCTCAGTGGTTAGAGTGCTTACCCCACAAGCACAAGGCCCTGAGTTTGATCCCCAGCACAAAAAAAAAAAAAAAAAAAAGAGAATTTCTTTGTTTATTTGATATAGCGAGAAGGTGATTGCATAAAACACTGATTCTTCAGATGTTTCCATCTTGCTGGAGTTAAGTACGAATCCTTCAAAAACAAGAATCCATGGTGGTTAATACTAAAGACTATCTGTAATGATTTCCAGAAGATAGAAGAATGAACACTTGACTGGTTACTTCTGATTTTCTTTTCTTGTCTGCAGTTATTTCTGAGTGCTCCTCCCTGTCTGTGCTCCATCCCGCAGGACTGCCGCCTTGGTCTCCTGGATAGGTCTACGTCATGTGAAGGATTTGATTTTATTTCTTTCAAATTCACCCCATTCTGTGAATTTCCTCTTAATTTTATACTTTTGTTTTTCTTTATTCTTTATGTTATTAGATTAGAGATCAGGCTGGGAAAATGAATTTCCTGCAAGTTATTAGGAAAATAAATCAGAAAGACCAATCTATTGAGATGCATGTGAGGAAAGGTATCTATATCGACTAAGTGTTTTGAAAGTTATAGGTATTTTAAAAATGCCAAATACATTCTGTTAAGAAGTTTTTGAACATTAGGTTGTGCTAAGCATTATGTGATTTATTGGACAGAGGACTAACTGGTATTCCAATGACAGGCATGTTTCCCAGGTTCCGTACCTATTAAGGAGTAAGACAGTCAAAGAAGTCCTGTAATCTTCCTACCCAAAGTAGACAGGATCCCAGGAAGCATGTTTGATGAAATGTACTTCACTGAATGAGCGTCTGTTCAGTCCATGGAGTTACCCAGGGGAGCCAGGCATCCAGATCCATAGGTTGTAGATTGTATGCTCAGGGAGAGGAAACATCAGATACGAAATTTACTGTCTCATTTATTTTTATAGGCAAATGATAAATATTTATAAGACATTGGACCAGTGCTATGAAAGATTGAAAAATGAATAAAATAGTCTCTCAAAGGATCTAAAGTCTAATCGCATTGGCACTGACCATTTTACCAGTCAGCCAGTCTCAGAAGGTGGTGGAAATCGGGCTGGAAGGGTTCACTGGTGTTCTGAAGATAACAGAAGGAGAGAGAGAGGACATTATGGTTCCTCTCATATTCTGCTGGGGCCGGAGGGACTGATCACTGAGCAGGACCACGTGTGAGTGCTGCCAGTTCCAAATAGTCCTGCCCTCTGAAATTTCCCTACATGCTTTTAGTCTTCACAAAGAGCTATGTAGGAAGAAACCATTTTACAACCTTCTAAAAAATAAAAGAAATACACGTCGAGTAGTTAAATGGAAGGTATACATCTGACAAGATAATAGGCAAAAGTCAAACCAGTTTATTTATAAGTAAATTGTGTCACAATATGATTACTTTTAAATCAAATCACATTCACATTTTTATTGCTCTGCTACATTTAACTTTGTGTAAAAATTTTTTAAATGTCATTATTTCCAAGAGACTTATTTTAAAAAATATTGGTATCTGACAGAGCTTTATCGACAGGAATGTAAATTTTTTAAGAAGTGACACTCTCTCATTTATTACTTGCAGAATTTAGCATGAAAACTATGTTAGATGTCATTGTTCAATGACACAATGCCTTGAGAATATGTGAGGAATAATTTAAAAACTCCTTTACTGAGAGAGATTATTTGTTTGACTGTTCTTGATTTTATTTAATTTCCTTAACGTGTAATAAATATGAGTATTTGACCTCCAATGTAAATATATACACCACACACACATATTGGGGAACAAGTAGAAATCAGAAAATATGCCATTCCTCAAAAACCAGTTTTTAAAGAAAGAAGAATTAAGACATATTAAAAATTAAGAATTTTATTCTGCTTGATTATTGTGCATATAAAAATTTAATTCACAAGCTTTTAAATTACTATCTAATATTAGTAAATCAATCAGAAGAACTCATTTCAAAAATTAGTATATTTATATGCCTAGAAATTGGCAATAAATCAGAAAAATTCAACAGCCTTTCCTAACTTAAAAAAATCCATGTAAAGAAAAGTGAAAATACGTATATGTATCATGGTGTGTTACCAAAAAAACCTAGTAATTAGAAAAATAAATATTAATGTTTTAAAGCCATCTCTATGAATTACATTGTTTTTGAAGTTATATCTAAAATAATGGTACAAGAAAATGAATTAATTTATTAGAAATAAAAATCATCTTTAATTTCATGTATTGTCATACACCTGGAAAATATCTTTTTTTAACTTTAATTTTTATTTTGTTAGTACATGTTTGCAGTATATGAAGTTTACATTCATCTTGGGGAGTACATACATGTATGTAACACAGCTTGTTTATTTAATGTCCTTTCCCTTCCGGCCCACCTCCCTCTCTCTGTCTCTAAATTCCCATCACCCATTTTCATTTCTATTATTATTATTCTTGGTCCATGTTTATGACATATGTTTACATTAATTGTGAGTATTTAAATTATTAGAAATAAACATTATCTTTAACATATTGTCATATACCTGGAAATACCGTATACACGGAAAATATCTTTTAAACATACTAAAATTTTATAGGAATGAAATATACAAGCAATATTTAAAATTTATGGGAAATTATAACAAAACATATAATATGAAGTGTGATAAAAATACGATAAAAATACGATTAAGATTAAATCGATTAAAATACGATTAAAATATGATTAAGATTTAAATCAAAAGAGTGTATTACAGTAAAAGACACACTGACATTACACACTGACTGTAAAAGTAAAAGACTCCTCCTTCCTTGGAAGGTTCTTCTCTGCCTGTTCTCGCCACTGTCTCAAACAGCCCTGGGAAGCCTCCTTCATCAGTGTCTCTAGTTGGCCTGTTGTTGCTTCTGCCTTGAGAGCCAGAATCGGTTCAAAAATTTTATCTTTCATCTTCATTTTGACTTTGGGAAAGAGCTAGAAGTCACATAGTGCCAGATCCAGTGAGTAAGGTGAATGAGGACACAACGAAATCAAAGTAGGCTCGGGGAGAGTACCGCTGAGACAGGCTCCACAGAGGACAATTGGGAAGAGGACACAGCTTAGTTGGACTCAGTAACATAAATTACTTACATTGTTTGCCTCATATGTGAGAATAACTTTTAAAAATCAGCTAAAATTTTTTTTATTAACCAAGAACATGTATTGGTACATTGTACACATAATGATCACATTCATCACAGCCGTACCTGTACCTGATGTATCTTGATTCCCCGCTCTTCCCCACTTTTGAAGTAAAAAATTCACATCAGAGTGGTAGATGACAGTAAATAAAGGAAATTTTGGCAAGTGCCCAGTATGAAAGAGATGAGTATAGTGGCATAGTTGGTTGTGTTGGAAAATATTAAAGATGCATTGCAAACCATCTTGGTTAATACATTTCTTGTAGAGATTAGCTACATAAATTTTATGCCACTGAGAGAGAGAAAGCAGTTTGAGGATGATAGAAACCCTAAACTCTTTGAATATTGTTTAAAACTGATGACACCTTTATCAGCTAGAGGAAAAAACTGAGTGAAATTCTCTGTAAATCATTGAAGATTTTACAGTTATCCCTTGCTGGAGTCCCTCAAGTCTGTGATAATTAGGAATGGGGGTGAGGGACCGGTTTTAGAAATTGAATCAGAGATGATGAAGAGTAAAGAGCAGGGAAGGTTTCAGCATGGGAAACTCAGACTTGGTAGTCCCATTCTCAAAAGGAAGGTAAAGTGCTTAAATTCAAGAACAACACTGGATTTCTCTGTTGCACGCTTAGTAGTGTATGTTGAATCAGTTACCAAATGCATAAGAACATCACCAAAGTAGCTGCCCATCATGGTAGAATGTTGGGCTGAAATGAACCTTCAAATGGAGCTAAAAGGATAAACTCAAATGCGTTCTGGACATCACCCTAACCCTGTTCACATGATGTCCCATCAAAGTGGCACATTTTGCTTCAAGACATTTTACTGATGACAAAACTGAGAACCAGGAAATGCCACACAGCTAGCTCTTAGAAAATATGGAGGAAAATGTCATGGCTTTGGGGAAACGAGACAAATACCAACAATGTTCATGGCTTTGGAAGGTGTATTGTCCAGTTTTAACATGCTTCTGGCAAGCCTATTCATCTTTTCAGCCCCTTATCAGGACTTCTAGTCACATGGACTACTTCTTGGTCTCCTCATTACCTGGATGGCTGGTTTCTCTTTTTCCCTGTGTGATTATTTTCTTGGTGTTTTTCTAGGGCTTGGTTTAATTTTCCTCAGAGACATCACAGTAATACCTCCAAGTCATCAGGTGATGTATGGTTTTCATTATCACCTTTAAAATCTGTATCTCAGATTAACATTCTTCAAACTTCCAGATGTTCTCTACGACAAAATCTTGGCTCTTTCAACATAGTTGAAAGTAAAACACACTTAGTTTTAGTTTTCTGTTTAAATATTTATTCCAAAGTGACTTAATCTTATAATAAAAGTGTTTCTATAGTCATTGAATGGTTATTTGGCAAACAGAAAAGAAAAGAGAGGGGCCTGAAAGTAGCTAAGTTGAACATTGCTTAACATGCATGAGTCCCTGGATTAAATCCCCAGCCCTGAAAAAAAAAAAAAAAAAAGAAGGGTGAAAGAATCTAAGGGTGAAATGAATGATCTTACTTCATTTAACTATATGCTTTTGATAAGATTAAATCTATGATAAATTGTTTATGTAAAGTACATAATTGTTTATTCATACTAGAAATAAAAGTCCACTTATTTCAGTAATATAAACTCCAAATCTCCAAGATGAGGTAATAATCTGGAATTTTAAAGAGTACTCATCTTTCCACCACATTTTGAACACTATTAATATAATAGTTGTTGCAGTAACACAACTATATTACAATTTTTACAGATTTATTATTTAGTCTTAGGAAAAATCTATCCTATGTACAAAGTTTTGTGTTGAACACATTAGCTTCATGTTTTAGTCTGTTCACTCTGCTGTCACAAAAATGTCATAGAATAAGTACTTTACAAACAATAGAAATTTGTTTCTCCAAGTTCTAGGGCTAGAAGACCAAAATCAAAGCATCAGCAATTTGGTGTCTGGTGAGGGCTTGCTTCATTGGCAGTAGTCTTTTCTTGTAAGCGTCTGTGAGACAGGAAGTGAAGCTATCTCTAGAGTCTCTGTTGTAAGCATGCTAATTATATTCATGTTGGTTTTTCCACAAGAGCTAATCATTTCAGAAGCGGCACCTTTTAATACCAACACCCTGAGGGTTAGCATTTGAACATACAGATTTTGGGTGGACACAAATGTTCAGATAACTGCACTTTAGAATATTTTTATTCTGTAAGGACCAAGTAAGTAATGTCATGTCTGAGGTGGGCTGGGTTTCAGGAACTCTCTAGAGAGACAGGAAATGTGATGAAATGAAAGTATATGTTCTGGCTAAAGGTGGCATTTACTCAATTCCTATCAACTCTTGCCATCTGTGAAAAGGAAATAAGTGTGTGGGACCTCTAATTTTTCAAGTAAGCTAATAGGTTTTTTTAAAAAATGGGAAATTTCCTTATCTTTTACGTTGACTGATTAAAAATATGTACAAATTTCCCATCTTCCTTTAAGAAAGATATTATTTGTAAGATATAAATTTTCATATCACCTTTCAGTTTGACCAAGATTTGACATAGTTTTGCAGTCCACACTGTCTGCTTTTCTAATTTAAATTTATGTTCTCCTAAAACCATAAACAGTTTGTGAGTAAAAAATAGACTTAAATTTTCCTGGGTCAAAAATTATAGCATAATTATACTCAATGTAGTATGACATTTATGATAGAAAAGCTTGGAATTAATTTAAAATGTTGACAATAATGATATGCCAGAATTTCATTAATTTGAAAAGGTATTTCAGTTATTGAATCAACTACCTTGTTAATTAAAAGTACACTATAAGAATACTAAAAGAAGCTTTGAAAATATAAAGTGTATCCACTTGTTTTTTAAAATTACTTTGCAAAAGGAGAATTCTATTAGAGTAGAATCACAAGGGACACTTTTGTTATAATTTGTCAATGTCCGCAACTGTCCCCCCACCATTTATAAAAAGAACATTAGATAAGAACATGGCAAATGACTCGGCAAATAATGTGGGGTGAAAACCAAATGCTTATTGCAATCCACACAGTGGTTGATGCATATCAAAACCATTTAAAATAGCAATATATATGGGAATTGGAATGTGAATTGGGGGTATGGGGCTGGAAACAAGTGCACTATTTGAAAGCTTTTGTCAGAAGAAGTTAGACCTTTGTGCTCAGATTACTACTTCTCACTCCATCCTGAGGAAAGGCGATGTTTTCTCTGTAGAAAAATTTTGGAGAGCTGCAAACTGAGGAGAGTGTAGACATGAAAGTCTAAGTGAAACACGGGTTCATATCAATGTCTATCAAACCTGAAGATGCACAGCATCTTTTCTCCACCTATGCCAAGTTGCTGGTAGCTGAGCAATACTTGGTAAAAACTCTTTCTCTGAAGAAACAATTCTCCAGAGTAAATATCTCCAAATTCTGATGTCTGGAAATTTTCAGAACATGGATTGTGTAGTAACTCATTTCTTTAAACCTCACTCACAGGATTTTCCATGCTACCAAAATTTCACTGAGCTCCAACAAGCATTTTTATGTGTAAATTGAAAATGATGGGTCATCAGACGTAAGAGAAAAGGCCTCATAAGAAAGAAGGGTCCTCCATCCCTGACCCTTCCACCTACTCACTTTAGAGGAGGACGCAAAGAGCTTTGCTTTTGATTGTGGTACTATTTGATATTGCACTGATAATGAACAAACAATGAACAAAATATTTTCGAATTATCCAAAGAGATTGGAGACTGAGCAAAATTAAGTAAATGCTACTGAAGAGTTGATACTTGGAAGAAAGAGTGGCATGGAGTGAGTTTCCCACATTTTAAATACCCCTTTTGCTGCTGTCAGGCTGAATTTCTGTAGAAGAGGGTGATTGCTTAAGGATTTTGTATCTTAAGAAGTATTTGTTTCTGTCTATGGATTTTTTTTTAAAGACAGGGTAGGTGGAATGCCCTGTAGTGAACCTGAGAAGTCCCTTGCATAAGAATTTGTAAAAGATAAAGAAATACTACACTTTAGTAAGGAAATTATTTTGTTTGCACAGGTGTATAAATGATACAGAAATGAAATGAAGTCAATTCTGTTAAAAATAAATGTTATCACTAGTTGAATTGAATAAACACACTCACATATATTACTGTGTGCTATACGCTAAATGTTCACTTATCCAATCATCTTAATAACCCTATAAGGTACTTTCATTTTACATATGAAGATGGAGAGTTATGTAACTTCAGCAAAGTCTCAGAACTAAGAAGCGACCATAACATTGTGAACTGATGAAACAGCAGAACAATCTCCCCACCTAATTTCTTACACAATGTATTGTGCATCATGAATCTACGACAATGTTTCTCTGTAAAGATTTTGAGCAGACCCTCCTTTACTCAAAAAGTTGACTAAAACGTTTCCTTTACTTCTTGGCATCAAGACAACTCAACTTAGGATGCACATGACATTGTTAGAGACAAAAAAAAATTATTGATACTTGTTGAAACATGGTAAGGAAAATTTGACTCAGGACCATCCTGATGGGTACAGGGACTACTGCAACGAGGTCTGGTCATAATGGGGAGAGATTGCATGTAAGGTGGGAAAGTATAATTGATAGCCAGGTGCAGTTTGTGTGCAGGGGTTGGAGTGAGTGGAGGGAAAATTCATGTAAGGAAACATGAGGGATAAGAGACAGTCCTAACAAGATTCTTGCTGAAAACAGACCAGAGTAACCTACTAATATCTCACGGTTGCCAGAGGGGTGATGGAGAGCGAGGGACATGATCTGCTATTAAGGATGGGGGACTGTTATGGTTTGAGTTTGTCCCGTGAAGTTTCATGTATGGGAAGCTTGGTCCACAGTGTGGCAATGTTAGTGTCGGTGGGATTTTTAAGTGGTGGGGCCTATTGTTAAGTCCTGCCCTTGGGACCAACTGTAATTCTCATGGGACCCTGGTTAGTTCTCAAGAGAGGGCTGTCATAAAAGAGCAAGCCTGACCCCGCAGTTGCTGTCCTGTGGGGTCCCACCACTGTGATGCCATGTGCCGTGAAATACCACAGCTGGGCTGATGTCACCACCGTGCCTTCAATCTCTAGAACGCTAAGCTACATAAACCGCATTCTTTACGAGTTAACCACATTCAGGTATTTTATTTACAATAATAAATGAAACTGTGTAGAGATTTCTGATAGAATTAAACCCCAACTTAGCAAAGTTCTTAGCTAAAATTGGATTTTGCAAAAAAGTAGATAGATGGATCTACCAGAAGGTTCAGAAGCCTTAGTGAAGTTTAGCCAAGCAAAGAACTTGGTTAACATTTAATTAAAATATGAAATTATTTTCTGCGATGTGCTCTTTGCATTCCTTTCATATACTCTAATCACCTGAAGCCCAGTTCAGACCAGGACCCGCGTCTGGACACGAGCTCACCACGAAGACCGCGTGACACTGCACCCTGCCCCCAGCCACAGACCACACGGCCTCGAGTGTGTCTGGGCACAGCACTCTCTTTCCCTTTCACCTCCTGCTTGCCAGCCTTCCTGGAGTTCTTCTCTCTGGCCCTGAGGACTTCCTGTGCTTCTTCAATAGTCCTTCTCTGAGAATCTCTTCCCCATCGCTTCCTGCTTCTTGTCGTTGCTTTTCATTTTTTCGTTTCTTTCTTCATTACACTTCACACAGGGACGCAAGTATGGCCCACTACTTGGTCCTTAGCCAAATTCACTTTCTCAACAATACTCTTTAGTTCTCAAGACTGCTTAATTCAACTGCTTTAATAAATATATATTCCACTTCACCCCCATGGGAGAAATATTAATGGTGGGAATTGTCGAGTTTATTTTTGTAAAGGATTGATGTTTCACAGCCTTCTTGGCTATATAAGATTTATGCAAGGCTTTAAGTTGTGCAAAGCAGGTATTTTCTTGGCAGGAAGAAAAAGAATAAAACAATAAAAGGTACCCTATCTCCTGTAATAAACACAACATAAAAGATCATGTCATTAATCACAGAAAATCATATATAGAATAAATGGAACTTCAAGCCAGTTTTGCATTTAAATTATAGAAAAGCCTTAAGTAAATTAAAATTTATTTTCAAATGCCTGCAGTCTAATGAGGAAGAGTGTTGTTACCTTTTAAGTTTTCCTCTTTTGTTTCACCTTTTATATTGTTTTAAAACTAAAATACCTCTAGGAAAAATTCATATATATTCTATTTATATAAGTAATTTTCTCCCTTAATCAATTCTTACAATATATAATGATAATCAAATCAGGTTTAATTTTCTCTTGGTTATGGTATTTATATATTCATGAAAAAATAGTAAAATGTTTTATTTTTCTTTCTTTACTGAAACTGGTGACTTATAACACATTGAGAGGCCCACATGAATATTTGTTTTAAAATTAGGACCATACTCTCAATTTGCTACACAATAAAGGGCTTATACATTTAAAAGAACTGTATGCAATCCGGAAGAAATTTTAGTTAATCACAAATAGAACTGACCCAATGGAAATAATTTGGCCTGACAGTTTGAGGTTTGATCAGCACAACACAGAGATTAAGAAGACTTTTGACCTGAACGGAGTCAGAGTTGGTTCAGTCTGAAATTTTAGGAAGAGAAAGCTGGTGTGTTCAAATCACACAGTATGATTGTTTCCCATAGTGCTACCATCCCATTAGCAACCGGTGAGAAACATGCTTAGTTTCTGCGGAAACCATCCAGTAGCATATATAGGTCTGGGCCACAATGAAGCAAGAGAGATTATGGCACAACAAACTATAATTTCTCTCTCATGTTCTCTATGTGCAAAACACCAAGCCAGCCCCTTTGAAGCCCTAATTGACTGTCGGTATCAATTAGTGGCCTGATCTCTTTCTAGTTTACATTTATGTTTCCACAGTAACCGAACTGGCATTTAGAATGAAAAGAGAATACTCACTAGGAAGTATGTAAATATGTACAATACATAAGAATAACTGAGATTTTGAAAAGCTTGCTTGAAGTAAAGGGTCCGGTAACTCATATTTTTCAAGAGAAACTTTGTTTTGCAATTTGAAAGTTTTATTGAAGTGGAATCCTTTCTGAAGGGAGCAACATGGATATATACAAATATGGATTATAGAGTGAGAATATTAGCAGCTGAAATAAAAAGTCAACAAGTAAATTCAATGAAACTGAAAGACTCCAATGATGAGTTTAAGAATCCTATTGTCATAGGAAGAACGGATTAAGAAACACTAAATACAGGAAAAGGTAGAATATACAGTGGAAAGAACATGGCTTTGATGTGAGAGTAAACGGAGTGTGCTTCTTGCTTGTTTACCTAGCTTGTATGACTTTTTAAAATCGAACCAAGATTTTTTGGTACGTTTTAGATATACATAATAATCAATTTATCATAGTTAATTTGTACCCAAAGCAGTATAAACTTGCTAAGCCCCAGTTTTCTGATATGTTAATGAGGATACTGTTACCATCTCTGTGAGTCTATTGTGGGAATTAAATTAGCTAACTCATGTGAAAACTATGAATCATTCCTCACCCATTGTAGTTCTTAGTAAATATCCTACATGTTATTATCATAATCATTATTTCAGGGTCTGGAAAAGAGAAAATTGTAGTGCAATGTAGCTATTCTTAATATTAAGAAAAAATAAACACAATCAGACTCATCACCGGAAAAAAAATGTATTTGATGTTATTCCAAAGTACTGGACAAGGCGTTGGAGTTATGATGGGAAAACTTAACTCCATGTAAGTAAGGACTTTCCAGTTTGAATGGAATGGAATCTGAAACCAACTTAATTATGCATAAATTCCTATCAGATTGTTAGGAGCAGGATGAAGCCTACAGTGAGCTAACAATGGACCTACAGTTTCCGTTAGCTAAAAGTACTTTAGAATTCCGGTGTTTCCTACTGAAATGAAAAAAAAAAAGAAACTACAGATCAGCAGGCTTCAGGAAACTGTTATAGAATAAATGCCAATAATCAGAAAGGTAACAGCTATCCAATAACAAAATGTCACACAGAAATACGTATGAAATGAATTTAGGATTATAATAAATGGAGATTAAAATAGTTTAGATACAGACTTTTATAGTTCCCCAATTCGGAATTGTACACTATACACATTAAGAAACAATAGCATCTAGAAATCATTCAGCTATGAAAAGAATGAGCAAATAACCATTCAACCTAGAAATTACATAGTTTTCAGATTATCAAAACAAACATTGCTACTGACAGCAAATTATGATCCTTGTACATTGATCAATAATGATTTCCATAATTTTGTATTATTAGAGTTATTAGAATGGTGGCCAATACTGTTCTTTGGAAAATCTGTAGTTAATGCAGCAGGACTTTTTATAGTGAGTATAAGAAAAACATATAGTCACTGTATTTATCCTACGACCAATCAAAAATGTCTGTGACAAACTTGTTTAATATAAACTTATACGATCAGCAACAAGATATTCTTATCCTCTTGGTAGGAAACAACCACAGGGTACCAGTGTGGTTTATGTTTTCACTTTAGAGTTTCAAAATAAATTATGTCATTTTTTTCTTATAACAAATGCATAAGTGAAAATGTTCCACGAGCCATCAAGAGACTCACTGGAGACATCGATAATTATGAAAACAAGAAGAGTGTTGTACTACATGAAATACAAGACAAAGGGGTAAGCAACATGAGTTTTAGTCATGATCCTAGGCATCACTGGGAATTATTTATGTATTTGGGAAAACCACCTAAAGCCACAGACGTTAATTTCTTTGTAAAATTAGATACTGAAGTAGATAACTCCTAATGTCTCTCAGATTAGAAATTTTTCTAATTCTTAAAAATTAAATCTTGTTTTATAATCCATTATATTAACTAGGATCAACTGTTACTATTTATCAATGGAGAGATAAAAGTTAACGTTTACAGAAATCTGATGCCTCTGCTAGTTTACCTTAATTGTCAGCCTGAAAAAATTAAGAGACTCCTGTACAGGACATGGGGTCACACGGGCACTATATTAATCAGCAGATTGATCTGTCGATGTTCATAGCCGAATGTGCTGTTAGGAGGTGAGGCCTGGCTGGACATGGTGGATCACTGGTACCATGCATGCAGTTGTTGCACTTCTGTTCTTCATCTGTGCTCTGCTTTCCAGAATCTGTGAAATGAGCAGCTTTGTTCCACCACATTTTTCAGCCATGATGTGCCTGCCTTGGAGCAAGCTGACCATGGACTGAACCCACTGCAACTGTTAACCAAAGTAAACTGCTTCTCTGTTAAATTGTGAATATCAGGTGATAATGAAACTGACTAATACAATGTTCAACTTCAAAATTGTGAAGTATTGTGGCCTCTGAATCTATCACTGCTAATTTGATTAGATGATAGAAAAGATTTTTCTCTTCAGAATTGAAAAGTCTTAGGTTTCTAGAAGCCAGATATTTTTAATTAGAAGATTGCTGAGCCAATATTTATGCACTCTTTCTTTGAATTTTCCCATTGGAGAAAAGGCTCATGGAGCTAGTTGGTAGTATCTTGTTTCCAAGACTGCTATAAAACAGTGTGACCTTAGCAGTGTGACTCTCCTGAAACCTCTTGATAAATGCTGAATCTTCTGACTTCCTTAGTTTAAGGTAAATGTTATTCATTTTAAACATCTCAAGATTTCACAAGAATTTATAAAATGCAAAAGTTCATTTAAAAAAAGACAGATTTTTGTTGCATATGATTTAAACATTCCCTGCAGGTTTGTGAGTAGGTTTTTTGTCTATGGGTAGTACAGTCATTGGGAGAAAGTACTCCTTTTAGGGAAATTAAATAGCAATACATTTTAATAGTACAGAAAATTCTGTAATCTCGTCCCGCTTGATGGCTGAGGCAAGAGGAATGCAAGTTTGAACCCAGCCTAGGAAACTTGGCCTGTCTCAAATATTTAAAAAATGGCTAGTGTTATAGTTCACTGTGAAGGCCCTGAGTTTGATCCCCAGTACAACCAGAAAAAGAGTTCTTTATAGTTGACAGGTATCTTTTCTTTTTAATCAGAATTCTGACTTAGATATTTTCCTGGTGGTTATGTCAAGTGAAATAAACCAGGCTCAGAAAGATAAGTATTGTATAATGTGAATAATATGTGGAATCTGAAAAAGGTGATCTTAAAGTAAAAAATAGGATAGTGGTTACTAGTGGCAGGAGATAATAGGAGAGAGGGTGGGTTGGGGAAAGTCAACCAATGGGTACTAAATTACAGTAAGGTATATACAAAAAACTTGCTATTACATAATAGGATGACTATAAGTAACAATGTAGTATATTTTCAAGAAGCTGGAGGATTAAATTTATTGATTTGCATAGGTTGAACCATTCCTACATCCCTGGAACGAATCCTACTTCGTCATGTTTTATAATCGTCTTGATGATTTATTTCATTCTGTTTGCCAATATTTTACTGAGGATTTTTGCATCTATGTTCACTAGGGAAATTGGCCTGTAGTCCTCTTTTTTGGTTGGGTGCTTCTCTGGTTTTGGTATCAGGCTAATGCTTGCTTCCAGGAATGACTTGCTTCCCTTTCAATTTCACTAAAGAGTTTGAAGAGTAGTGGTATTAGATCTTCTCTAAATTTGTTGTAGAATTCAACAGTGAATCCAGCAGGGTCTGGGCTTTTCTTTGTTAGAAGATTTTTAGTTACCTCTTCAATTTCAAAGACCCAATCCAAAAATGGGCATTTGAAATGAATAGGCACTTCTCAGATGAAGAAGTACAAATGGCAAATAAATACATGAAAAATGTTCAAAATTGCTGGTCATTTGAGAGATGCAAATTAAAACAACACTGAGATTCCATCTCACTCCACAAAGAATGGCTATTATTGGGAAAGCAACCAATAACAAATGTTGGAGGGGTTGTGGGGAAAAAGAAACTCTCCTACTGTTGATATGAATGTAGACTGGTGTACCTACTGTGGAAATCAGTGTGGAGACTCATCGAAAAAGTACCACTAGAGGTTCCATTTGACCCAGCTATTCCTCTACTTGGTATTTTCCCAAAAGAATTAAAAGCATCATACCATAGCGGTATATGCATGCCATGTTTATAGCAGCACAGTTTGTAATAGCTAAATCTTGGAAACAGACCAAATGCTTATCAACTGATAAATGGATAAAGAAGATGAGGGTTTTTTTTTTTAATACAATGGAATACTATTTAACCATAAAAAGGATAAATGTGAGACATTTCTAGGTAAATAGATGCACCTGAAGAACATACTCTTAAGTGAAATAAATCAGATGCACGTGAGTACATACTGTATTGGTTCTCTGGTATGAGAAACTAAAGTGTAAATAAGGACCAAAAGGTAAAATAGATACTGTGAAATAGGAAATGTTCAAAGGGGAAGGGGTATGAGGGAAGGGGCAGGGGAAGAGAAAGGAAGGGGAAAGGAAAAGAAAAAGAGAAAAGATGGAAAACATGAAAACAAAGCTGTCACTGGGGATTTAGCTCAGCGGTTAGAGTGCTTGCCTTGCAAGCCCAAGGCCGTGAGTTCGATCCCCAGCACCAAAAAAAAAAAAAAAAAAAAAAAAAAAAAAAAAAAAAAAAAAAAAAAAAAAAAAAAAAAAAAAAAAAAAAAAAAAAAAACATAGAAAACAAAGCTGTCATAAATAAGAAGGGGAAGAGAGTTGAAGAGAAGGGAGTGAAAGGGGAAAAAACAAAATCAAAATATAACATGTACAGGTACATAACCACCATGAAGAGCGTGACCATTATGTATATATAAAATGTACCAATAAAATTTATATAAAGAAAAAGAATCTGGAGGAAACTGTACAAGTTTTCACCATAAAGAAACATGTCTGAGGGGATAGATACTTTACACAATGTATATATTTATCAAAACATTACATGGTGCTCCACTGATATGTATAATTTTTATGTTATTATAAAAATAAGTAAAAAGTTTTACTACAACTAAAGGAAGTTCCTTTTACAAAATTCATCCAGGCTAATATCAATATACTAAGAGTGTTGCCACTTGTCCAAGATTAAACCAATTGCAGGTAAAAAAAAACAAAACAAAACAATGATTTTCCCTAAATCAGCCATGATTTTCTCTCTGGGATCAAGAATATTTTCACTGTGCATGACCCTGGTCTTGCTGGAAGGGGGCTAACAGAATAAAGTTAGAAGGGAAGAAGATAGACATAGCTGTTGCCCAGCAGCTAACCAGTTGATTTGTTTCTTAGTTGTGGAAACTGGGCAAAGAAATCCTGTTTTCTTATTGACATAAAGCAAAGAACATTATCATTTTTCAGCTCCGATTCTGAAAACAAGGCAAACCTTCAGCAGAAAGACAAAAAGACAAAAATGATCCTCTAGTCTTCCACTTCTCAAATTTCAAATGAATTCCAGTTCCACCAGGATCTTTTAAATTTCAGATTCCAATTCAGTTCATTTGAGAAGCAGCCTAAGTTTGCTACATTTCTAACACCTTTCAAGTTGTATCCATGCAGGTCGAGAGTTATACCATGTTTTTATAGGGAGCATGTAATGTAAATCTAACTTCCTGTTCCTATTAATAAACATCATCTGCTCGAAGAAATTAATCACAGGTAATTCTGCAACTGCAAAGAATGCAGTTCCTTCGGCTGAAGTGAAATCTGTGGATTTCATAGATTTTCTGAACCAATTGTACCATTGTTGTTCGTATGTCTGCCATCGTACAGCATAGTCTCTCAGGAGCCGAATGCGTATCTTTCTCATTTATTTATTTTAGTGCGTTTTTACAGTACACAATGATTACCTTTCTTGTGGGGAACTGGTACAGGTACATAACACATTTTAATTCTTTTTACATCCCTTTCCTTTCCCCTCGCTCTCCCCATCCTCCACCTCTTGGTCCCCTTTCCACTTGATAAAAATCTCCCAGTTTTCTATTATCTATCTTTTGGTTTGCTCTTTGATTCATTTATAATTTGATTTTCTCATATAAGAGAAACCACATAATATTTCATCTTGGGTGTCTGATTTATTTTACTTAACATTATGGTCTTAAGGTGAATCCATTTTCCTACAGATGACTCAAATTCATCCTTCTTTACACCAGAGTAGTTCTCTGTTGTGTATAAATACATTTTCTTTATCTATTCATCTGTCAATGGACATATGGGCTGCTTACATGATTTTGGTATTATGAGTTGTGCTGCTATAAACATTAACATGCATTTATCACTGTAATATGATTTTTAATTATTTTGGGAAGACACCTAGAAGAAGATTAACTGGATCAAACAATTTCTATTTTTACTTATTTGAGGACTCTCTATAATGATTTCTATAGTGGTTGTATTACTGCACATTCCCACCAACAATGGAGAAAGGGTCCTTTTCCCCTTCTCCAACTGGGCCAACATTTGCTATTACTTGATTTTTAATGATTGCCATTCTTTTTGTAGTAAGATGGAATATCCCAATATTATCTTAATTTACGTGTCTCTAATAGCCAGAGATGTTGGACTTTTTAACATGTGTTTCTTGGTCATTTGTACTTCTTCTTCTGAGAAGTTTTTATTTATATCAGTTGCCCATTCATATAATTTCCCTGTTACATATCAGTGTAGAACCCAGAGAGCAATTTAATTCAGTTCAATAATTTTTGATGCCGAGAATGTGATTAATTGCACTTTTGCATAATAAAATATATACAAAATATAGAGCTTTAATTTTTTAGCACCGGAAGGATATGATCAATCTTAACAAAAATTAATGCATACGATTCTTATTTTGTAAATTTTATGAAGAATATTGGGCAATGATTAGATGAAAGCTTGTCTGATTTTACTTGATAAAAATCTAATGCAAATATCTGAACCACTTAATAACATTAGCCATAGAGCATCCTCTCTCAAGAATTTTGTATACCAAATGCAGGGCAGGTGATTTTGTTGGATTTTTAATTATTTTGGGAAGACACCTAGAGGAAGATTAACTGGATCAAACAGAATTTCTATTTTTACTTATTTGAGGACTCTCTATAATGATTTCTATAGTGGCTGTCTATGTCAGCCTCTGATAGTATACGTCTGCAATACACATTTACTGGTGTAAAAGGTTAATAATTTAGGCAATCAATGCAGTTTAGAAAAATTGACTTTTAAAAGGATTTCATAAGTATTATATTGAATTGACTGCATTTTAATATTCTGAAAATGCAGTCTTGTAGAACATCTAAAAGCATACTGAAAGGAAAGATAAAAACAGTGGCTTAGTACATGGCACATATAAGCCATCAGTTGTCTGAATAGGATTCCTGAACCCCATTCTCATGAAACTGTAGTAAGTGCTTTTGATAGTTCATGTCATATCATCATATCCTGGGATCTCCCTCTGATTTGAACTGCAGCTGTTGTGGAAAATTCCATGTTCACGGGTAGCATCCCACCTCTAATGCTCACTATACTTTTGTCTAATTATTCGCCTCAGATTATTCTTAGAGCCTTCAAGAGTCTGGTCAGTGCATGTAGAAGTGCACTCTGAAAGTTTAGAGGAACAGAAAAATAAGATAAAATGAGTACTGCTAAAATGAATGATAATTTATGTGGTTGAAAAGTATACAATATAATCCCAGAAGACATTCTTTTTGACTAAAATTCATGGATTCATAATTTATTCTGTGGTATATTTTAGAGATGCTAGTGTAGAAACTTTGGATATGTGCATTACCAAATGTTGATAATATTCTTTGCTTTGGAATTTTGCAAGTGAAAACCTGTTAAATTGAAATAAATTGAGCCTGTTATTTTTCTTATTGCTGAGACAAAATACCCCACACCCAAAGTTAATAGGGGGAAAGTTTTATTTTAGTTCACAGTTTATAGAGGTTTCAGTGCATAGTAGGCTGGTTCCAAGGCAAGGTGGCATGGCAGGGGGACGTGGTATAGGAGAAAGAGTCCATGGCAGGTCAGAGAGGAAGCAGCAGCAAGCAGTGAACCTGCCTTCCTCCCCCCCCCCGCCACCTTTATGTTCTAATTAGGCTACAAGCCTATTTGTTGGTGCCATCCACATTCAGGGGAGGCCTCTTATTATTCACATCCAGAACCGTGGTAAATCAATCAGTAGACTAATTTAGTTATCACACACTCTTAATCCATATTTGCACACCCTGATCCCAGCCACAACTGAAAAGCCCTACTTATGAGGGCATGAGGTTTTGGGGAGTTATCTAGATATAAACCATAACATAGTTGAATATGATTTGGGTAATGGAGCAATATTTTGCATCCAGACTTGATCGATGTTAGCTGATTATTAATCACTTGCATGAAAAGTACTGTATTAAGCTCTGTGGAGGGCATAAACAATAGGTCTGACATTTAGAAAAACTGAAATCTGCAAAAACTTGGGTTGAAAAGAGAGATTCTAGGTTTGCATAAAAGGGGACAATTGTAATCCTATACACATTTAGTGCAGTTTTTGCTTCCATCAATTTGATTTTCTTTCTGTTTTTTTGTGTATTCCTAAATTTATCATTGTCAAGACTAACAGCAAATTCATTCCAAATAGGGAAACAGATCAAGGTTCATTTTTCTGTAACAGGAAAGCCACACATTTTTGATAAAAAAATGTTTTTTTCCTTCAGAAAGCCCAAAGAAGTTGGGGACAGTAATGCTATTTTGAAAACCACAGCAATTATTTGTCACAGAGAATGGTTTTAATTCTCAGTAGATGTTGCATCAACACCTTCCATGAAACATGGCAACTGTTTATACCAGCGCACAGCAACAAATCACAACGAAAAGCAGAGAGCTTGATTCAAGATCCACATTTTGCAAACTTCTATTTTAAGCAAGCTGGATTCATGACAGTCATTTGTTTGGAACCGTTCTGTAAATGGCAAATAAAACATTCAGTACACATTTGAGTTGCTTAACCTCACTGGGTGGACTCTGAACTACGACTTTTTAAAAGTTGTTTTTGTTCTCCATCTTACCTAGGTTTGTTATATGTATCTATGCACAGCTAGAGGCTAATCATTTAATATTTCCTTTAACTAATCTTCATTTTTTTGGTACCACCATACTTTTCCACTAGTTTCTCAAGATGTATTTTAAAAGAAAATAGGCATGAAAATTGATGTAAGAAAAACATGAGAAAACAATTAGTTTTATTCTTTGTGACTAAGCCTTATATAGCAAGGTCTAATGGAGTCAATGGCTACACTCCAGTGCCATCTATAGCTTGCAGTCATGTGGAGTTGATGCTATACGCCAGTCATAGCTACAACTCACAGGAGACCCTAAGGCTAAATTTGTCCTGAGATGAGCTTGACAAGGAAAAAGCAATGTATCTAGGCTGGACGAAAAGCTGCATAACTTACTTCATCTTTGTTTATACTTGGACCATCTCTACTCTCCTGCCTGTTCTGTGTCTTACCATTATGCCCCAAATGAGGTCTTTAAAGTGGCCCTTTGAAGACATTGCTGACAACACAAGTGGACACGTATCCCACAGCTTTCGATGTGAAGTCACTGGTATCACACAGCCCCTGGATGTTGCTTCCAGAACCACCTGACAGTTAAGCCAAGAACCTTGAAAGGACAGCACCTGCTCCCACTGCCCTCACCAGGGGGCAGCCCTTGGTTTCTTTGCCTCACTAGTTTCTATTATGAAGTCTGGGGTAGGGTATGACTGGCTGCTGATTGCATGTGTACAAGCCTTCACTGCATGGGTGGTTATAAAAATATCAGGCACTTTAAATTCAGTTGTAGAAGGTATTCTTGGGGTGGGGGATTCTTGAGAGAGAAAAACGCAGGTGAGGATAGTAAAATTTTTCTGTTGCACCTCCTTTAAAATAGAAAGGAAAGAACGCCGGACTGAAAGTTGAGAGGCAGCCCCCATGCTTTGCTTTGCCCTTTCTTTACTGTTTATTTATCACTATATAATTACATTACATTGAACAATAGTTTAGTTATTTTCCCATCGCTGGAACAAAGTACACAAAACCCACAACTTAAAGAAGGAGAGATTTCCTTTGGCTTGCGGTTTTAGTCCATGGTCAGCTGGCTTCAAAGTAAAAACAGAATGGCAGAAGGGCATGCAGGAAAAAAGAGGTGCTCAGCCTGTGGCAGCCAGGAAACAGAGAGAACGGAGAGGCAAGAGACGACACACGCTTCCAGCTCACAGCTGCAGTGATCTGCTTCCAACCAGGCTCTATATCCGAAGAGAATTTCTAGCTGTGTAGCTACTGAACTTAGTAGTAGGATGAATTCATTGTTGAGTATAGTGTTTCCATGATCCACTCACCTTCTGAACACATGAGACTTTGGGAGCCATTTTTGATCTACACCATAACATTACACACTGGCCTCCAAAAGATTAATGTCCATCTCATTATGCAAAATGTTTTTATCAATCTTTAGCAGTTGCCATATTCTTAGAAGTTTTAGTGTTGCTGATAAGTCCAAGTCCAAAGTCTTCTCTGAGACTTAAGGCAATGTCTTAGCTGTGAGCACCTGTAAAACTCAAAAAGAAAGTTAAATACTGCCAACATACGATGACACAGAGTAAACATTCCCATTCCAAAAAGGGAGAAATATGGAAATAGAAAGGAATAGGACCAAAGCAAGACTGATACACAGCAGGGCAAACACTAACTCCCATAGCTTCATGTCCAGCACCCAGGGCAAGTTGTGATGAGATGTTCATTCTTGCACAGCCCTTCCCCTGTGGTACTGCCAGTTGCAGCCTTCATGGCTCCATCTCTATTTGTTTAGCGACACAGCTTTCCTCGACAGATATTTCATATTCTGGGAATCTCTAGTTTTTTTCAGTCTCCACTGCACTTTTGCTTTTATAGTCGTAGCCTCATATCACACCCTCTCAGGCTCACACTGTCTCTCCTCCCAGGCTTTCTGAAATCTGGGTGGAAACTTCTATGACCCATGACTTGTATTTTGCATGTCTATATAGGGCTTCTCTAGCCCACATCTCCAAACCTTTCAAACTGCAACCACAAACCACTTCCAAAGGCTTTTGAACCACAGGGTCACATATATTAATAGCAATCACCCAATGCTTGGTACCAATATTGTCTTAGTTACTTTGCCATCATTGGGACAAAATACTCAATGCCTAAAACTTAACAGAGAAAAGATTTATTGTGGCTCGTGTTTGTAGTCTATTGTTGGCTTATTCTAAGTCAGCAACAAGATAGCAGAGAGGCGTGACAGAGAAAAGTGTGCTCAATTCATTTTGGCAAGAAGCAGAAAGAAAAGGGAGAATCTTTCTAGCTCATGCCCCCAGCGACTCATCTCCAACGGGTGGATGAATCACTGATGAGTAGAGCGCCCGCGGGATCCTTCCAAGTACATGAGAATTTTCAGGCCATTTTGAATCTAAACCATAACAGATACTGCTTCTGTTATTATAAAATGGATTTGAAGATCATACCAAATTCATAAATGTGATTGTTTCTGCCTTAATGAGATGTGCTTCTGTGTCCCTCCTATTGGTTTCTGTGATCATTGAGAACTCCTCATACATTGAATCCTTGTAGTTAGTGGAATGATGATTGAAAGAGAAAAATACCCAAATTAATATGTTTACATATTTTGTGCATTTTTAACACGGACACAAAACATTTGCCAGAGGACTGATCTAGTCAATTTGAGAAGTACAGGTGCTCCTCAGCTTACTATGGGGATATGTC
This sequence comes from Hystrix cristata, assembly GCA_004026905.1. NCBI lineage: Eukaryota > Metazoa > Chordata > Mammalia > Rodentia > Hystricidae > Hystrix > Hystrix cristata. Next base: position 93,649 of record PVJO010003431.1, on the reverse strand, counting down.
CTGATATAACCATCACAAACTGAAAATGCATTCAGCATACCCAAATCCTTCCAACGTCATAAGTTAGCAGCATGGTAGACTGTAGCATATTGATCGTTTACCTTTGTGATCATGTGGCTTACTGGGTGCTGTGTCCATCATAGCAAGAGACATGTAATACATGTTACCAGCTAGGAAAAGGTCAAAACCAAAGTAGAGTTAATGCTGAATGTGGATTTCTTTTACACCTATAAAGTTTAAAGTTATAAATTGAAACTTTGTAAATCAGGGTCTGTCTATATAGTGCTTTATGTTTGAAATGGTAACCTAAATAATTTTATCTCGTAGATATTGGTAATATCCGAGAAGAAATACCATTATCTTGAACAAGTCATAAGAGCTTAGGGATAAAATGCATTATTTTACATTTAAATTTCCATGATTTTTTTCCTATAATTTCTCAGTGTAACGCCCATTACATCTTTCAGTGTCAAGTGAGGTCAAAGCTACAGAATTCCTTGTCTTTTCTCTACCATTGTCCTTTCAGTGATTGGGTATGGGAAATGGGTAGATTGAAGGGAATAAGTGCATAGGCCACTTTGTGGGGATCACATGTAGCTCTCTGAACTAATAATTTTAGAGTGATTTTCCTGCACTACTATCCTGGGTTTTTCACACACTAGGAAATATAGCAGACTTTAGGGTTTATACTCCCAAACATTTGGATCTTTCTTTGGCCTCAGCTAGATTTATGAAAAATACTTTGGAATAGCAAATCAATAATTTACTCATGAAAAATTAACCTAGTGCACTGGAAAGTGTCTAAGGACAGGGTATTTTAGCTAATGGGAATCTGGTTTTGGTGGTGATTGATTTTTTTCCCCTCGGGTTGAGGTGAATTCACGTTAAAACAGACTTAGCTATAATGTATAAGATTTTGGGCTTTACATTGGTGGTGCCCAACAGATCTGAGAGATACAAGATTGACTGCTCAGATTGTATTCTTTTTTAAAAAAATCATTTCTCTTTTTCATCACTACTTTTACAAACTTACAGGAGCAAGGAGACAACTTTGGCATGATCAATTTAATAGAGTTCAATGTGGTAACATTTATGAACCATTGCCACAATATGATTTCAAACTCTCTCTCTCTTTCTTTTTCTTTCTTTCTTCCTGCCATTGGGCGTTGTTAATTGCATGAGAAGAGGACGAGAAAAGAGACAAATGAAAAACAAAATGAAAATTCTAGACATAGTAAATCACCTAGTTTGTTTCCAGAATATCCAGAGAGGTCTCTGACTGAATGCCAGGGAGTCCATTTAAGATTTTAGCCAAACAGTGTGAATTAACCAAGAGAATGTGAAGGGCATTGGTTAACAATCAAAGATGACGGCAAAGTCACACTCACATCACATGATGTTGCTATCCTAATGGCAACAAAGAGGGAAAATCTTAATCAAATTAACCAGTCACATATGGTAGTTTGATCTAAAAAGAGGCAGAGGGAAAAGTATAGTCAGAAAATAAATGTCACAATTTCATAATTGAACCAAAAAACCCTTGCCGAGATTTTTGGAAAGTGGAACAAAACTCAATGAGGTAAAGTTCAGTCAAGTGACAGCCCATGTAGAAGAAAAGAAAAAGATCAATGACAAGACGCATTTATCATTTAAGTAAAGGAGTAATAAGACCAAATCGCCATGTAAGTTTACAAACACGATTAGAGCATCTATTTTAAGAAGAGAATCTCCAAGTGAGATGAGTTATGCTCTTCAAATGTAAGGATATAATTTTCACAGGAGAATATTTGTCTTTAAAGTTACAACAGTCACCCTGAACTTGAATCACCAGAAGATTTTAGGGAGAGGTGCAAGTCAGAATTCCTATTGCCCACAGAAAGACTTGACACAGTCTTGGGAAATTAATATAATGCTTACATTTGATAGTGCAAATAGACAGTTTAAAATCTGTGGTAAGGGGTTCACCAGCTGGACAGATGCATAAAAAGATGTTTAATTCAAAGAGAAAAATAGGGGAAAAAGCCACTCTGAAGACTCCAAACATGTAATATCTTTGGTCTTCACAACAAAATCATTGCCATCGAGAGTACTGGAGTTTCTAATGCTCTGAAATATGCCTTGGAAGCTCAAGTGTTGGCTTTAATGATTCAAAGTTAAATCCTTTACATAACTTGTCTGTCCTATCGTGCTGGTTTCCTTCCATCATAAGCCAAAGAAAGTAACTAAAGGTGAGTAAAGCACCAGAGGAAATCGAGAGTAAGGGACTCAAGGTTGGAAGAAGAAGAGCTGACGTCATCCCCTCATTCCCAACTGTCGCAATGCCAAGTCCAGGTTAAGGGTGAAACAGAGGGCAGAATAACACAAAAACTTGGTTTTAATTTACCTCTCCAGAAATACAAATAACTTATTAATAAGGTAATAGCAGGGCAGAGGTGAGGAGAGAGCCATGCCATTTAGGTGTAGGTAAGAAGAAATAAGGGAATATTTCCTAATAATTCATTATACAAGGGTAAAATTTTAATTAAGCAGAACTATTAGAAACTTTTACAAGATTTACATTTTTATTAAATATGGTTTGGGTAACCTGTAGAAATATTTTGCATACATTGGCATAGATCTTTTTTGGTAGAATTTCAAAATTACTGTGTGTGGACTTTCATTAGCTAAAGCTTTTAGAGTTCCAATTTATATTAGAAAACATAGGTAATATTTAAAGGAACTATTGACTTTTTAAACTGATACTTTGGTGAAATAGAATTTTAGACCAGAAAAAAATTGTGAAATAAAGATAAGGTGAATGTACCTAAGAGTGGAAAATTTAGCCAAGTGCAGAGGACTCTAATGACTTTGAGACAACATTGAGAAAATCCGTGGGTAACTTTCTAAAGTACCCCTTTACTTCTCTCTGCTCTCATTTATTAATCTTCTATATTATTACAAATAATAAACATTTTATCTGCATGAAGTTCATGTTTGGTTCCATCAAACTCCTTACTAAACTTCCTTACTGTTTCCCAAGGCTCTTTCCTTCTCACTCCCTTGCATATTCCCTCCACTAATGTTGTTATTTTCCCCAACATATCATTCATTACTCCAGCATTTCTGCATGGCAGTCAGTATCCCAGACACCGTGTACTTTGCTGGAGGAACTTGTGCAGGACAGAAGTAGATGTTAATGAAATAAAAGCTTTCTTATTAAAACTGGTGAATTGTTATTTCACTAGCACCTTGTTGTGAAATGGATCATAAAAGTAAACCCTATTTTAAAAAATAAATTAGATAGAGATGAGTTTTGAAGGAATAAATGTCATAGGAATGAGTATGTCTTATTTGAAAACACTGCTGATTCTTCTTCACTTCTCTTCTTTCTCAAAATACCTGCAGCATTTTATTTACTTTCCAGACCTTCCTGTCACAGGCTCTTTTACCTTGTTTTCCACGAAGGAACACTCTTCAAGTTTTTTGATGTTTCGTATCTTTTATTCTCTAACTCCTTAAATGTATCTATTTCTCAAATCTCCTCACCCATATACTCATTTGATATCAGTGTTTTAACTAATTTAACTAAATTTTATGCAATTATCATCAATTCTACTTTATGACCATCTCAAATTAACCATGTAATTTTTCCAGACAAAATTACTGTGTTTTTGCCCTCTTATTTATCCTCTTATTATCAACTTGAAAGCCTTGTAACTTCTCAGTTTGCCTGTCCTGCATAAACTCATAATACTTATTACCTGAATTAAACAAGTCTTCAAAAATGTCCTTATATATTTTCCCTCATCTTCAAAACCCAATACCGCACAGTCTTGCTTAGTCTGTATTGTTTCGGTGATATTTTAGAACCAGCCTCCTGAACGTCAGTTTTTCCCTACAGCCACTACCATTCTTTGCAAGTCATTACACTTGCATTTTTAAAATGCTTCTGAAGTCTGTCTGAGATATTGTCACTTCACTGCCGACAAACTCACAGAGGCAGGCGTGTCCACACAGAAACTCCAGCTTCTTCAACACAGCGTCGAGTCTCTCTTCTGACCTGCCCAAAATCATGATGCCGCATGTTGTAGTAGTTGTGCACAAGTCGTCTATTTCCCAGACTAGTCAAGGTTCCTGGAAAGCATATTCCATATTTGATTCATCATTGTTTTCCCTGAATAACATAATGACTGTGTTGAGTTTGTTTAGCCTGTAGATATTCAATATTCGTTTGCCGAATAAACAATTACACAGGAAAGTCTAATCCAGGTTTCTTTTATCTTTGTCTCACTTCAGGAAAGAGTAAATGTCATTTCTAACAGAAGTTATTTTTAGGAATTTAGTGATAACATATTTCTCTAAAGATATATCTTTTGTGGGGAGGTTGAATGGAAGTGTTTTGTAAGATGGAAAAGTCTTTGTAACCTCATAAATAGAATGTGGAATGTGCTTTTCTCAAGTAAGGAAAATGCATATGTTGGTTAGTGTATTTGAAATAATACAATTGATATTATATTTCAGTGCACACAGGTAAAAGAAACAAGTGGCAACCGTTCTGAAAATCAATCTCCATTACTATGATTTCTATAGAGAAACAATTAACAAACTTCAAAAAGTTTGACAATAAACTTTTAATTCAACTTGCTCATAATTTGGACCTAACATGAAGTGAGATAAATATAAGGAGAATTATTTTATTACAATGTATTGTATGTTTACAGACAAAACTCACCCAAACTTTCCCTAACTACAAAATTTGCTGAAAATATTAAATAATATTTTATGATTTCAAAACCTGTTTCTGTCAAGCTTTCCAATATGTGTTATATTAAGTGCAATGTCCTTACCTCACTTTTAACTTTCTAAGGTTCTTATACTTATCCTAATTATAATATTTTGGATTTCTGTGATTTAGTCCATATTTAGAAATAGCTATTTGCCTACAAAATTACACAAAAAGGTAAATGTACCCTTTAAAATATTTTGATCTAGCTTTTGTTTAAAATTGTGGTGAATGTCAGAATTAGTTCTCTTCTGGCATAAGGCTTACACCTCCTACACATTCAATACTTTAATTTTGTTTTGTTTTGTTTGAGAATATCAGAAATATCTGGCATTATTTTTGTGAAAAATTTTCCAGATGTTGCACCAGTAGTTATCAGTATAAATGTGCATGTAGGAAAGTTTAATTGGTGCTGTTAATTTGACTCAAGATCCTGTTTATTTTCTTAATTGCTACCAGACATTGAGTGGGTGGTTAATATATTAGAAACCTCCTGTTTTCCTGAACCTTTGCCTTACCCACTGGCAATTCTACGAGGGAGAAAAATCTGCTTTTCATTTATTTTCCCTACCTTGAAAGCACTTGCAAGAGCTCTGGTGACGTTCCTCTGAACACTTGAAAGCTATTTCTTCGTGCATCTTTCTGTATGACAATATCATCCCATTTGTGCTGTGTGGCAACTATTACTATCACACATGTGGCACATGAAAAGATAATTCTCATCATAAACAAGATGTTTTAAGCTTAATAATTAAATAAGGTGAGTTAGCGACTGTAGGCCAGGCTCTGTCATAAGAAAGACATGTAAAACAAGGGTCCTGTCATGGGTCGGGTGTCAGCTATGTGACATGATCCATGATAACACCATGAAATGAGCACTGTAGAAGAGATTACCACAGGATGCTGGAGAGCACGGAGGAGACTTGCTATCCAGAATGTTCTATTTTATAAAATTTTACCATGAAGACTTTTCTTCTATGTTTTGACATATAAATCATCGAGAAGTAATGAAAGAACCATAAAGTTTGATATCTTCTTTTGAGCATACTATTTATTTTCTTTTACTTCAATGTTTTTTAATTATGAAGTGGTACCTTCAAAGAAAAAAAAATAATTTTCTCATCTATTCTACCTTTGCCAGATAAATATTTTCCAAAATATTCAAAAATAACATATGAGTATTTTATTTCAGTCACTCAACTACCTTATGTCTTCATTCATTGAGGAAGTTAAATTGTACTTACATACTTGGCTACATGTTTTGTATATATTCAAGTTGTTCCAATGATTTTGGTGCTTCCTCAGATTTCAGAACAGCTTGTTTGTTATGAAAAGAATTATAATGAATGATTAACCATGTTACCTTCACAATTGTTTTCTTAATGTTTTATTGTATTTTTTTTTTTATCTAGTCTCTTTTAATTTTGGGACCCAACATAGTTTCCTCTCATTTGCTGTAAATTATTATTTTTTACCTATTCTTGTCCTCATGTCTAACTCATTAACCAGTTTTCCTTCATTCTGAGACCATGAAAACATTGTATTCCTTTCTAATAACCTATTTTGAGTATTTTTTGCTGTTCCAAAGGAAGTTATTAATTTACTATTGTCAGAAATCCCCCTAAATCAGCCCTCCTTTCTAGACACGGGAAAAATTATTTTATTTTTCTAGAACTTTCTTTTTTTTTTTTTTGTAAAAATGGTATTAGAAGTGACTGACACCAGCAAAAAGTTGTAAAGACTTTCCAGTACATCTCCCCATAAAAGCATAATTTGAACAACTGTACACACAAGAACACACCTTCACAAGAGCTAAGAAAATTTATAGTACTTGGGTGTAGAACACAAAAAAGCAATAAAACATTGAAGAAAGTGGGAAGGATAGTTTTACATTATTTGTATCATCCTTAACCAACCCCAGGCAGCACTTGGGGTTCCCCTCTTTTCATGAGATCTTCCCTCAAACCCTAACATGGGCCTTTTCCCAGCACTGGGAAAGTCCTTACAGCCCAGCATCCACAGACTGAACCTTTAGATTCGTCCTGGTGACAGGCTGTGTCTCCCAGCATCTGCCTACAGGCCTATCCAGTGGGGTCAGTGAGAAGTCGAAAACTTTTCCTCTGAGTTCAAGAACAAGCCAGAGGTGATCGCTCTCACCACTTTTGTTCAATGAGGTACAGTGTTGTAAATCCTAGCCAGAGGAATCAGGCAAGAGAAAGACATAACATGCATCAAAATTGGGAAAAAGTTGTTAAGAAGTCCACATGATCTTATACATAGAATAGTCTAAAACTCTACCAAAAATTGATAGAACAAAATATATGAATTCTGTAAAGTTAAAGATGCAAAGTCAACAAAAAGTCAGTAGGGATTCTATAAATTAATAATAATCCCCCCGAATCAGGAAAACAATCCTATTTCTAATATCTGCAAAATAAACTAAATACTTAGTAAGAAACTTAACCAAGAAAATGAATGACTTCTACACTGACAACTGTAAACCAAGGAAAAAAAAAGATTGAAGAAGACACAAATTAAAGTAAATATATTTCATGTTTATGGATTGAAAGAATAGCTAAGTATTCATATCACTGAAGGCACTCTATGGAGTTACTGTAATTCCTACAAAAATAAAAATACCAAAGACATTCTTGACATAACTAGAAAAATTAATATTTGTGTGATTCTTGGTACTTTTATAAAAATCAGTTGATTATAAATGCATGGATTTATTTCTGGGTTCTCATTTTGATTGGTTTATTTGTGTGTTTTTAAGTCAATGACATTTTATTTTTATTATTACAGCTTTGTAGTAGGTTTTGAAGTCATTGGTATGATGTCTCCAGGTGTGTTCTTATTCAAAGACGGTTTTGTATTTCTGAGGTCTCTCGGTGCTGGGAAAAGTCAATATTCACTTGCAGATTCTCATCTTATACTAATTATATAAATTAACTCAAAAATGGAGTAAATAGTAAGTAGAAAACCTGAAAATTTAAAAATGTTAAAAGGAAATGTTGTTGAAAACCTCTATGACACTGGTTTGGGCAATGATTTTTGGATGTGACCTAAAAGTACAGGCAACCAAAGAAAAAGTAGACAATGGAGGTATACCAGACTTTATGCAAAGCCAGGAAAACAAATCAAGAGAATAAGAGGTGACCTATGGAATGAGATAAAATATTTGTAAACCACACATCTCATAAGGTGTTAATACTTAAAATACACGGAGAACTCAACCACTTCAATAAGAATACGAATAATCCAATTGAAAAGTGGGCTAAAGACCTGAATAGATCTTTCTCCAATGAAATGTACAAATGGCCAATAATTATATGAAATGTTCTCAGTATCAGTAATCATCAGATTAAGGCAAGTCAAAACCGTAACGAGGTATCACCTGACTCCTGTTGAAATGGCTAGCCTCGTAACGTCAAAAGGTATGTGTTGTTGAGGATGTAGAGGAAGGGAAACACTTGTACTTGCCGTGGGAATGTAAATTAGTACAACCATTGTGAACACAGTATGGAAGTATGTCAAAAAATTAAAAACAGAGCTACAATATAACCCAGAAATCCCACTACTGGACATAGATCCAAGGGAGATGGAACTATCACTTTTCAGAGATAGCTGAACTCCCGTGATCATTGCAGTATTATTCACAATAGCCAAGATACAAAATCAGCTCAAGCATCAGATCAAGGGATAAAGATTAAAGAAAAGGTACTATTTAACCTTGAGAAGAAGAAAGTACTGTCCTTTACCGTAATATGAATGAACCTAGAAGATGTTATCTTGAATGAAATAAACCACACTAAGTAAGTGGATGTAAGTGGATTTAATAACTTTTGGATTGTATGATTTCCAAAAGATAATCTCCAAGAAGCTGAGAGCAGAACAGGATTAGAGAGGCTGTTGTGTGTTTTGAGGAGATGCGCAAAGGTTGCAAACTTAGGTTAGATAGGAGAAACACGTTCAAGAGATGTACTGCACCACATGGTGATTATAAGTCATTAGAGTGCATTTGTACTCCTGAAACTTGCTGAAAGAGTAGATTTTAAGTGTTCTCACCACAAAAATTTATAAGTATATTCATGTTAATTAGCTCAACTTAGCCATTCTACAATGTAATCCCTTCAAAACATCATAGTGTATACAGTAATTATTTGCAATCTTTATCAATTTAAAAATAAATTTAAAATATTAATCTTTGGCCGACATTACCTATCTTTTCCTATGTTCTATAAATTCATTTTATGAGGCTTACTGTGGATACTGAATTCTGTTAGGAATTCTGTCATTTTCAGTCATCCTAAGAGGTACATATTTTATAACCTAGCCAGTGGTTTCTTAAATTAGTATACTGACAATTTATGATCATCATTCTTTTCAATTATATTTGTCTGATTTTCTCTTTGTAAGCACTGATCCAGTATTTAAGATATGGTTTTTCTAGTTGATGAAAATGAATAATTTAATATATTCTTTCTTACCTTTTTCTCCTCTCCTTCTTATTTCTAAACCTGGTAAAATTCTACCCATATTTCAAAAAATAATTTTTACAGGCCTCCTGTTTTTATTCATCGTGCTAATTAGATTTTCAGAGCCCAGTATTTTTGTGTTATGATTTAATAAAAATATACAATCTTTCTCTTAAACACACACATATTATACCTGTGGTACAGAGGCATATTCAGGTTGTGCTTTTATTTTTGCAACAGTAACAATCTTTAATATAAAACAAATCATTTCCTTTCTCCTGCATATGTCAGTGCTTACCACTTGTGTCATTTTCTTCACACCCTTTCACTGTAGAAACAGATGTTATACGCCAACTGGAAGAAATAGTGCTGGCAGGGATTTGAGGACCACCTGGACACCTGAGCAGTTTGTGTTCACATGGTCGTGTTTTCTCCCTTTGTGATTCACTTGTACTTGCCTCACATTCAGCCCTATAGTAATTTCTAACAGCCCAAACCAACTGACCCGATGCAGAGAACTCAAAGAGCAAATGTAATGGATTATGCCACAGGACAGCAAGCCAGGCCCACCCTTTCCCATTGAACATTTAGCCTTCCACTTCAACAAAATTCCTTAATGATGAATATCCATATGCAACTGCAAAAGTTTCCAAAGGAATAAAATATGTCTGAAAAGGCTGCATGAAATTTTTTTCCAATATATAGCAACATCCTAAAGAATAGAACCTAGAAAAATGGTTGACTTTCATGACCTGACTAATTATGCTTTATATACACAATGCAAGTCTCCTACAGAGCTTCTCAGTGACAGGAAATTTGAATATGTTTCTTTTTCCTCTGCTCTCCCTTTTCTTTTAAGACATCTCTGTTTCCAAAGCTCAAATTCTTATTTATATTTCAATCCTTTCTGCTCTGTTTTTCCATATCTAATTAGTCACTCAATTTTTAAAAATTCCTTTTTTTTTTGTTTGTTTCTTACATGTACTTTTTAATTCTTTGGCGAATACACCTATAGTTCTCTAATTAGTAATTCTGAAACTTTCAGCAAGATAATACACACTGACGTCACAATAGTTACTCAAAATTCAGCTTAAAATGATTATGTTGATATGTACATAAATGCAGATCACAGACTCCAAAGAGCTTAAATTCTGACTTCATTTTATGTTACTTTAGTCAAAAAAGCTTAAGCTTTCCGTGCTTCAGCTTTCTCAGCTACAAAATAGGAATCATAATAGGGATTTGTCATATAATTTGTTAGAGTGATATGGGTTGGTATGTTTAGAATTTTTAACATCTAAGTACTAGATAAGTCTCATCTGATATTATTGCATAAGATTTATTTAGTATTAATTAAAATTCATTACATTCATTTCTATGTTTTCCAGGACAACTGAACAGGATAGTAAAGATTCTTTGTGATGTTTTTTTAGATGTTGTGCACCAGTGACTGGAGATGCTAACTAAAATTTGATTGCTTTTTAAGACATTAAGTGGCCATTTGGGCAATTAATAGAGTGATAACATGTCAATTAAAACTTTTCTGGAATGTAGACAAAAGCTTTCTTGCTGCAATATGAAAACTATCCATTAATATTTTGTATATAGTAGTATTTTTCTGATTTTTTTTTTTTAGGAAGACAGAACTCACCACAGTTTCATTAAAACATATTTGAAATGTTTACGCTACAGTATATTTCAAATGCTTTTTTTTTTTAAACCTATATCACTAGGTAACTTTAAAAAGCCTATGGTACAATATCAACAACAGCACAGCTGGGTAACCTAATGAACAGCATAGTGAGTTTGTTGAGTATGCCGTCATCAAACAGGTTTGAAAGTAGTCACAGGTATTTAATTCTTGCCTTGCTAATCACCTTTTACTTAGCACCTTTAATAAGTGTCCTGATGAATATTTATTTTCAAGAAGCAATGAGATTGATAGTGACAGGCACTGTGAAGAGTTTTCGTCTTCCTTCAGGAAGAATTAAAATAGAATTTGGGAGCGAGGATAGTATAATGACTATAATTTAAGCTACTGCATTGTTCCCCATGAAATGTCTGTACATTTAACACTCCATATGGCAATTACGACTTCCTCAGAATGAGTCAGGGGTGTTTATGCTTCATAAATCAAACAGCTGCAGCCGAACAGACAGATTCCATGTGAACACTTCCTCCTAGGACCGCGAACGCTCTGAAAAGAGTTTTGCAAATTTCTCCTGAATTCGAGTTGTTTGTTAAAAGTGATAGTTTTATGAGACTGCCACATGGAAAATGTCCTCCACTCTCAGATTTTCCATTTGTGATATAAATCCACTTTTAGTACCCTTTTTAGAGGCATTAAAGCTGATATAATAACCCCCAGCTGAGTTTGATAAAAGGAAAGCTTCATTTACAGGTAAGGCGCGCTTATACGAAATGACAGCTGCGGAAGTTATGAGTAAGACCCGGAAAAAAAAATACATTAACCAGTTGATAATTTATTTCCTGTGTTCAATCTTCTGACTTTACCAAGCAGGGAAAGTCTTGCTATAATGAATGCTCGCTGTCCAACTACTTTCTTAAACCCAGTAAATCGACAGTTTTGAAATTACTTGGAAATACACAGAACTTTATGTGCATTTTAATTATCATTTGTTAAAGTATATTTTTATTTTTCTTTACATTGCAAATTTAAAATAAAGTTGACAGATGACATGTTTTTAGTACCTGCAACAAGAAGTGTGTATACATTGTCAAAAGCTGAAATCTAGCTGATTAACAAATACATTCATTTATATACTTTTTGTTTGTTTGTTACTTATATGCTTTTTGTTTGTTTTGAGACAGGGTCTACCATGTCGTCCAGTGTGACTGAACTCACTATGTAGCCCAGACTGGCCTTGAACTTGTGTTCTTCCTGCCTCAGTCTCCTAAGTGCTAGGATTACTGGAAGTTATCATTTGTGCGGTTAGAGCATATAATATTAATTCTCTTTACATTTTTCAAGAATATATTCTTATGAATTACAGTCACCTGGTTATTACAATAAATCTCTTGATATTCCTTCTGTCTTAATGTAATTATGTATACTTTCTCCAATATCTTCTTATTTCTTTCTCTCCCTTGACCACCCCAGTGTCTGGTAACCACCATGCTGTCATCTACTTCTATGGAATCAATAATTTTTAGATTCCATATCTGAACAAGAGCATGCAGTATTCATATTTCTATGCCTGACTTATTACATTTAACATCATTTCCTCTGGGTTCATCCAAGTTGTCACAAATATCAGAACTATAGTTTTGATGTTGAATGTCCCCCAGTGCTTGAAGACCTGGTCTTTGTGGTGGTAGAATTTTTAGGTGGTGGAGCTTAGTGGGAAGTCTTTAGGCCTTTGGGGTTACACCCACTAGGGGACTGTGGGATTCCATCTCCTTCTTCTTATTCTATGCTCCCTGTCTCATGGTACGAGCAATTCTACCCGCCATGGTCTCTCTTCATGGTATAAAAATGTGATGTTTAAGGAGAGTATTTTAATCATTAAAACAAAAATATATATGTATATATTATCATTGTGTGGGATTTAGTTTTGTCCATTAGGTGAATTATATCTCAAGTTCTGGGACATCAGTCATTAAAGGAAAGTTTCCACCTCCATCGTCATCATGTGTTGGATTAGAAATCTTGGGAATAGAAGTAATGGCATTTTAGAAGAGAAATGTCCCTTTAGGAGAAAAAGAAAGTGTTGTTTAAAAATGATAACATAAAGAGTATGCTTAAGGAAATGGGCAATTAAAAGATTTTCAAAATGGTAACCAAGTTGTTTTTCTTTTTTTACTTTACAAAGTCTAAAACATCAGCAATACAATTTCATTCATTTTCATATGTGAAAAACTGAAAAGCAGAGAGGCTAAATGGCTTCTCTGAGGTCATCTATTGACACATGGTAAAGCTAGAACATGAAAGCAGCTCTCCTGGCTTTGAGGTGCTAGCTCTTTCCATGACTTCATTTCAAGACCTGAGGTCTACGTTGCAGCGTACTCCAGAAGGTATGAATGACTTCTCTGATAAATTTATAGAATAGTGATCAGAAAAATAGTGAGGCAAGGTATGCAAACTGTCAAGGTGAACTCTATAAATTATTATTTTGTCTGCCAGAAATATAATATTCTACTTCTAAGATATATAAACTTCCCTTATTTGAGCACATTTTAAAAGTATTTTTAAATTTTAATTTGAATGGACAAATGGTTGTATATGTTATATATTTATGGGGTACAATGGGATGTTTTGATATGTGTTCACGTTGTTGACTGATTAAATCAAGAGACCCCCAGACACACACACACACACACACATACATACAAACACAGAGGAAAGCAAATTAATACATCCACTTTTATATGCTTTGGATTATTCAAAATACACTAAAGTTATACAAATAATGCCACCAGATGCTACAGTAAGAATGACCGTATTTTGATGAAATCAGGTATTACATTTGTCATATTTAAGATGTGCGTCTTCCTCTGCATCCGTACATGCAAATGTGAAATTCAAATGCATGTCCTGTTCATACAAAGAGCATGGAGTAAACTATAAATGCAATGATTATGTCAGTGCTGATGTTCAGAAATGCCTATGCAGTCAGAAGGTAAGCGAAATACATGCCTAGAGGAGCAAAGAATTTTGGAGAAGTACTTCATGGCAAGAGAAACTATTAGAATGATCACGAGTTACTCAAAGAAGAGGGTGGTGCTTTCACGTCACAGGTCCAGCTCTTGTCACTGCTTCTCTTTCCTTCTCCTCAGTCTTGTCTACTTACTGTGGATTCCAGGACTCCAAGTCAGGCTGTATGGAAGGATGAGCATATCCTCAACAGGAAACATCTAAAGACCTTTTGACTGAACAAGAGTGTTTAATAACCAAGTGTTGTTATTTAACCTTGAATCTATTATCCTGCTTGCTTTGTTTTGTCCTTTCAAAATTCTCCCACCGACGCAGAAACACCCCTCCTGACCTGTACTCTGCTATCGGTGTGTATTCATCTGACTGGCTTGTGATCTTTTGTTTTCCCTGACTTGCAGATGGTATGTATCTATTTATAAATACTTTTGATTCATAGATTATTCTGGAAAACTCTTCTTGCCTATCTTAACTTAGTTCCTTCATCCTTGTCCTAAATCCACAACCTGCTGCATTGTACAATTCATTGCTGAATACGTTTCTTCAAGAGAATTGAAAAAAGTTATGTTAATAAATCACACATTATAAATATATATATTCATGCTTTATAACTATACATTATCTAAACATTGTGATACTTCTATAATTACTTAAGAATTCAGCAGTTCCTTTTTAAAAACAACTTTCACTTATTGCGGGTTAGACAAAGTACAACTTTTCACATATATAATTTATTTTTTACATGTGTTACTGTAATATCACTTGTAGATATCATGACCCCAATATTTAAATAAGGATTCTGAAGTGAGAAGGGTTCATTTCTTTTAGCCCAGGTCTCATAGTTAAGTGACAGGTAGGATTTCAGTCCATGTTATATTATGCAACATTATGGTACACTTGTGGAAGTTTTGGTCATTGTACAAATTTATACCCAGCCGTTGAGGACTAATTTATACCGAGGTATTAAGGACATTGATTATCCATGATTCTACTCTTATAGTTGGAATGGATCCCTGTGTCTTTTAAACTTACTGTTAGATGATTGTTATTTAACAACTGATGGTGTATTTTATTTGCATATCAAATATTTATATGGATGCACTAATGTTCAAATGTGTAATAACTGGGCTCAGGCTATTTTGTATACATCATTTGCCATGATAGTGATGATATTGTTATAGCCAGAACAGATTATTGCTCATTTTTCGATTTGTTTTGGTGAAGCTGTTTAGATTGGGGTTTAGAAGCCCTCACAAGTTTTAGGTATACTCATATTAGTATACTTTTTTTTCAAAAATAATCATCAAAATCTCAAAGTTTTCTGAGTTCTCAAATAGTCTTAGCTCACTCTCCACATATTGAGTACAAATCAATTCTATCATTTTGCACTTTAGGCATAATCAAGCAGCAATGGGTTTGCTAAAATATATTATCATTGACTTCTATTTTTCTTCTTTATCTGTAATCAAAGAATGAGGGTAATATCTGACTTTTGAAATCTTTATGCGAGCATATATGGGCCATAAATCCAGAACTCTTTCTGAGAAAGGAAATGAGATTGTGTAATAAGAAGAAATCCTTTTCTACCTCCTCCGCTACTAGACTAGGATATCGATCTATCAGAACAATTAGTCAAGTTCTTAGAAGTAGTTATAGCATTCTTAAACTCAGTTAAATCTTAGAATGAGGACAAATATTTCAGAATTTATCAACAAATGCTACAGAGAATGGACTTATCCTAATAAGCATTTTACTTTTTTTTTTCAATTCCCCCTGTAATGAGAAGAAGTGAAAGAAGAGAGTAGATTAAACTAGATTAAACAAAAAATAAAAATAGTTTAATATTGCAGACAGGCCAAAGATGTCTATGAATATATTACATTTTAATTTACCTTCACAACTACGATGCAGTAATGTTGATAACTAATATTAATACCCTCTTACTTTGTGTCCAATCATTAGGATATTGCAAAATACTTTATCTCATTAACCCCTTATAAAAACTATATTAGATGTTGTTATCATTCTATAAGTAAGATTACACAGCAACACAAGAGTCTAATTTGTATTTTACACAATTCTGTTCTTCATATTCTTCTATAAATCCTTTGATCTCACCCATTGTCACTGTCTACTCTGTACATAAACTTTGCGTGTGCGTGTGTGCGTGTGTGTGTATGCGTGTGCGTGTGTGTGTAGGCTTGTTTTTGTATATTAGCTTGTCTATTTGCGTTAAAATTAATTAAAAGCTTGGATTCTTTATTTGCATGGATTTTAGTAAAGAGGTAATTACTTTGAGAAGTAAAGAAGGAAAAACCATTTTAAATAGGGACACTTTGGAGTCAGAAACACAGAATAGGAGGTAACCAAGCTGGTGAAACCTTTCCAGACTTCCCAGAAATCTTGCTGACTACTAGAGATTTCTCCACAAGACAGGGGTTGAGTAGAGTTTTCTTTATATTGACAGACTCTGTGACCTAAACTGATAGGTGAGTTACAGTTGTGATTACACAACTTGATCTTTGTGAGTTCATGTTTATCTTTACTACTTACTTAATAATCTTTCTATTTTTCTGTAGGCAATTTTCCATTACAATTACCTGATTTACTTGTTTAAAATGTGGCACTATTTCTCTTTTGCAGATCCAATATATTATTTCTGATTCTGGACGTGATCGTGTTTCCCAGTTTGTACAATATGAACTTGGTTTATGTACGTTACATTGGAAAATAATAGCTTAGTAGAACCCTACTTTGAACAGTAAGTTGCATAATTACTTTATCTTGTATTACCATGTCTACTGTTTATTATTTCGGAAGAAGTGCCGACAACAATTCATCAGTCTCACCTTTAATTTTTAAAATTCACAAGTATGCCATCCAATTGCATGAAAGATAGAAACATTCCACTCTTACTGCAGTTTCACAAGAATGTGACAGTCACATTTCTATGATTGACTGTGAAGATGATAGGGCAGAATTTAGCCCCTATATTTGTCTACTAAAGAGAACATTATACTTTAGTGGATAAAGTGTGGGATTTGGTTGTGTTGGTATCTGGATTCAAATCTCAGCTTTGGTAATAATTGTGTGAACTACAAATCATATACTTAAACTCCAATTTTTTTATTCTCTATTTGTTATTAACTTTAAAACGCTCCAATATAATTAGTTTTAAAAGGTTAATGCCAAGGTAAAATTTGGCACTATATATAGCAGTTAGCACTATCTTGCTAAGAAGTAGGACTAGCCTCAGATAAATGGTGATTTCATTGTTTCATTTTCTTTCTTTCAGAAAATGCCCTTCACCACGATTAGATGATAAGTGAGTTACATTTGGTTCTAGCAAAATATGAACGTCCAAAATTGAATGAACCACTTATTCACTCTTTTAAGTAATAAAAATAATTATTTCATTAATCAATAAATTAAACTCCACTGTTGAAGAGTAACTGAGGAGAAATAATACACTTGAAAATTTCAGAAATAGCAGCAAAAACATTATATCTAGTCTCAAATAAAAATTTAGTTTTCTACATATAATGATATTTGTTTAAAAGTATTTTTTTAAAAAAAACTAATCTGAATTTAACTTGGTGATAAAATTCTGGAAGTCTTTTTCTCTGCTTTGAAAATTATTTTCTGAATTTTGAAAAATAGTTCTTAATTCGGACATCTTTGTGTATTATTTGGTTCTTCAATTTTAAGAGAAATTAATTGTATCAGGAACAATATTAGCTTGAGAGAGTGTGAGATTCTTTCACCAAAAAATAGGACTATGGTGAGGGCAGAGTCAGTCTGTGCAGCAGAGACGGATGGGGACATGTCTGCGGGCAGGGCGTTCAGGGTGGCATCACTCAATTGGAACCCCACAGAGACTCACGTCTGCCCAGAGAAGCACAAGTCCAAGCACTCTCTGTGGAAGTCATTCTTCAGCGATTGCAGAAGCTTCACCGTTGCCTCATAATGCTTTGCATTTAACATATTGAAATGTGTAATATTTTCTGAAAACTACAGTATATCACACAATCCATACAACTTTTATGATGTGACCACGTACAATAATGTTCATTTTTCGTGAATACCCTTGGAGATTAAATGGTGAAAAATTCCCTTAACTTTGGAGTAAGAAAAAAAATGTGGTTTAAAATCAGTTTATCTTATTTACACTTACGGCTTCTCATATCAGAGAAACAATTTAATGTGTACTCATGAGGGTCTGATTTATTTTACTTAAGAGTATGTTCTCAAGGTACATTCATTTACCTACAAAAGTCTCTAGTTTATCCTTTTTAATGGCAGAGTAGTACTCTATTGTATAGAAAAACCACATCTTCTTTAGCTATTTATTATTTATTGGGCATTTATGTTGTTCCCAAGACTTAGCTATTACAAATTGTGTTGTTATATGCACAACCATTGTATCATGGTTGTGCATATATTGCTGTGGTATGCTGGTTTTAATTCTTCTACTGGGAAGATCCCCAGTAGAGGACTAGCTGGATCAAATGGAACCTCTAGTTGTAGTTATTTGAGGAATCTCCATATTGATTTCCACAGTGACTGGACCAATCTACATTCCCACTGACAGTGGAGAAGGGTTCCTTTTTCTCCACATCCCTGCCAGCATTTGTCATTAGTTGATTTTTTGATAATGGCAATTTTTTCAGAAGTGAGATGGAATTTTAACATTGTTTTGATTTGCATCTCTCCAATAACTTGTGATGTTGAATATTTTTCCACGTATTTATTTGCCATTTTTATTTCTTCATCTGAGGAGTGTTTATTCATTTCAGATGCCCATTTTTGGATTGGGTCTTTAAATTTGGGAGGTTTGACTTTTCTGAGTTCTTTGTATATTCTAGATGTTAGATCTTTGTCTGAGGGACATCTGGCAAAAATTTTTAGCCCTAAGGGAGGGGTGGGGAAGAGGAGGAAAAATCAAAGTACATCATGTACAGGTACAAAATAACCATGATGTATGTGATCACTATGTATACAATGTACCAATACATGTTTTTGGTTAAAAAAAAAAAATAGATCAGCTTAAAATCAATCAAAGGGTTTTAAAATCAGTCAAAGGGGCTGCTAATATACCCTTTTTTACTTTGGGGGTGTGTGTGTGTGTGTGTGTTTGCACGTGGGGAGGGGTAGAGAGAGAGAAATAATTATGAAAAGACTTTGTAGACAAGAGTGTTTCTAATCATCATCATAATCTCTCACTTGAGCAATTGCTAATAATTTCCTGTTGTTCTTAACTTAGTCTTAAAGCTGCACAAAGCAACCAGTGCTTTTTAAAAATATAAATTATGCTATTTAAATCTCTGAAATGGCTTCCCATTGAAAATGAAATCCAAGATTCTTTCCAAAGTGTCAGTGTCTTTCTGTATCTAATCTTACATGTGTCCACATTTCCAATCTTACTGATTCAAACTTCCCTCAAATGTTCTAGTTACACTGGTTTCCCTTCCTTTCCTTTTCCTTTCCCTCCCTTCTCTCTCTCTCTCTCTTTCTTTCTTTCATTCTTCTTTTCTCTCTCTTTCTTTTCTCTCTTTCTCTCTCTTCTTTCTTTCTTCTTCTACACAACGTGGATCATCGTACATTTTCAAGTCCGCGATTATTCCCTGCCTTTACCTCTCAGTAGAGTGTAAGGTTTCTGAGGGCAAGGAACACGCTTGACTTACTCCCTGCTACCCTTAAAGCACACGTCACAGTCAAGTACTGGTACATGCTAGACAAGGATGAGTTAAAGGACTCTGCATTCTATACACACTTAGTTTCTCTCACAGATGAAATAAGAAACACATGAAGAACAAATTACAATATTTTTTAAAAATTGCACACTAATCTTAATTTAACTGATCAATTTTTTTTTAAAGTCCAAATGTGCTTAATGGGTGTTATCCTGGTAATGTACTATGGTTAAAAGTTTTCATTTTATTGATTTGCATAAGATAACATAATATCTTCATTTGATGTGCTGCTTTAATCTTTTTCAGACATTAATTGTAACTTCAAAATATCAATGGAATATGCAGGATAAAGTTTATAGAAGAGATCTAGTGCCTGAACAGTAAGTGGAAATACTGCAACTCAAGGCTTCCGTGAGAACGTTCTGCACTTTTGCAGAATGAAAAGTTAACATAAGAAGAACTCTGGGAGAATTTTTATGTGGGTGTATGCAGGGTTCACTCAAATACACAGGATTATTATTTTCTACTAATAGTCATTTTTTTTAGGTTTTTATGCATTTAAACTTCTTTAAGAAACAGAGCTTTAATTATTTTGAGCATCTGTATAGGGCTGTTTTCTTTTTGCTAAGAAAATTCATGACATATCTCTGGGGCCAGATGTTACTCTGATTTCTCTTTCACTTTTCAACAGGCTAAACCAGAGCTGAGAGGGAAAGAAAAGAGTTACAAAGAGAATATAGTTGTCATTTTGCCTGTTTCTTAATCTCTGATTCTAAAGACAAGGGACTATACAAATGGTCTTTAGTTCATGTTCTTACTGTTTTAATAACTTATTCACATTAGTAAAAACTTGATCACTTAGGTGAAGAATCTCATTAAAAGTATTTTATTTGTGAAAATTAGTGATAAAACAGCAAGACAATGTTATAAAGATATAGTCAGTACTATTTTCCAGGCGTTCTACAAAGTCTTTTATTTCTTTCATTTAATTTTTTAATTTAATGTTCACAACAAGTATAAGAAAAGTATTATGGTCATTTCTACAGTTCAGTTAATGGAGGCACATAGAGGTTAAGTGAAATTTTCAAGCTGAAATATCTTTTGTATAAAATGGATCTTGTAAATAACATGGATTTATATAATTCTTAGTAATTATAAGTACTTTAAACAGGGAATTTTTGAATATTAAGTCACAATTATATTATGAATAATGATAATCTCCCTTTAGTTAATGATTGCAGTTGATTTTGTAAATGTGTACAAGAAAGTTGATACTTGGATTTCGCATGGCTTTTTGGTGTCGTGAGAACTTTTTATTAGAATAGAATTAGTCTTCATGAGGATTTTACTTAAGAATTGTCTATGGCAGAGTTGATTTTATTCTGACTTATGCAACCTAAATATGGCCGGTAATATTCATACATCTTAGAAGCCACAAATTCAAAGATAATTTTAGAATATTTCTACAAAGAAAGACTTTGGATGCTGAGAAATAAAAATCTCAAAAAGAAAAAACAACAACAACAACAAAAAACCCCAGCTGAAGTGGTTGACTATGGTCAAGAATAAAGTGTTTTTAAATTGCCACTAGTCATGACCGTACTTGACTTGGATCACAATATAAGGTACCTAAATTTTGTATGTTTTCGCTTTATCTCTTTTATGATCCATGGGGTTATCAAAATCATGTATCTTTACCTCTCTCCGTGTGTGTATAAATATGCATACATATATATGGAGGAGAAGGGAAGACGAATGTTGGAATGAGAAGAAAGAAGTAGAATAATGTTTTAACATCTCCCTAGATGCCAATAGTTTCATCAGTGTTTTAATCCAATGGCCTTAATAGCTACTCATCTCATGAATTAGGAATGATGTTATTTCTCTTTGGGAAGATTACCAGATAGTCAGAAAACTAAGGACTAGAAGAAGCCATGTGAAAGTGCTTCTTCTGACAGAGCATATTAGTTTGCACTCAATTTTACTCCAATTGGCATTACACATTTTCCAGCCGGAAGTTGGGGTGGTGTGATTACATATGTTGCTAATAAATTTAGGGAAAAAAAAAGTTTAAAAGCAATTGACTTAGCTGGCATTGGGCTTTTTTATTTTTGTACCCATCCCATTTCTTGTTCTTTGAGATACTGAATTGGTACTTAAAAGAGCTCCAGTGACTCTTTTAAATAATGAAGTGAATCTCATGCACAGGTAGCATGAGGTAGAATGACACATTAAGAAAGAAGAAATCAGGCTGGAGATTTAGCTCAGCGGTTAGAGTGCTTGCTTTGTAAGCACGAGACCCTGAGTTTGATCCCCAGCCCCCCCCCAAAAAAAAAGAAAAGAAAAAAAAAAGAAAGAAGAAACCTGGGTAGCTGAGGCATGAAGAGCCATCAGACCTTCCCTTGACCATGATCCTCTACAGGTTTGCCGTGTGACCAGGACACATGCACATTTAAACTATTACCTCTTTCAGGGAGTTTGTGACATGCAGTCTAACATAATCATCACTGATTTTTCCTTTTATCCCTTTCAATAGCTTCTATTTATCTACCGTAGTTCAAGAAGAAAAAGTGTATCTCAAGTGCGGAAATCTTTTATTCAGTATTGCTGACCCCACACCTCTGGTTTTTAATACCTGCCATCAAGTTGAGAGATTTTTGAACACATTGTACGGATCCCTATCAGAAAAGAATGCAACAGGGTAGAGTTTAGATAATTTGTGGTCAAGTCATGCATATTAACACGATGTTACACATCTTTCTTGACTAGCCCACGGAAGACTTCTGAGATGAAGGTTTATCTAATGGACTGACCAGTCATGGAATGGATTGCTCAAAGATATTTCAAACAGACTACAAGAATCCCCCAAGTAGTTCTACCACAAATCCGTCGTTGATCATGGATTCAGCCTGCAGCAGGCAAGGGAAAGGAAATAGAGTTCAAAGCAAGGTGAGGGGCTCATGGCCAAAAAATTCCATATGCACAGAACTGCTGCGGCCTACCCCAGCCCATATGGAAGTTCACTGCTTTTACCATTTAGAGCTCCCAAGAGAGCCTGTCTGGAAGGAGAAATAAATCCCAGTCTCCACTAACACCGGATCCTGCTTGCTGCATGTGGGATATTAGCAGACGCAGCTGCGCTGGTGATTTTATATAAACAGCTGAGGCCTTTCCTCAAGCATGAGTCTCTCTTTATTCTAGAGCACTTTCCTCTCAATTTCAAATTCCCTCCACTTATATGATCTGTAGAAACTGGGCCAAATGTGGATCGTGCAAAGGGTGAAAAGAGATGGTATTTGGGCCAGAACCCATAATGTCAACCATCTGAATCCTTACCGCAATCCACGATATCCCAGATTCCAAGTGCCTGATATATGTGAACAAAGGGCAAGGCCGGGTGAGGCACAGTTTTCATCATTGTATGACTTTTGTCCTGAATCCCAATGTAATATCACCTCTTCACGCAGTTACCGAAAGGTACTGGCCCCAGATTCATCTCACACGCCAAATGTGTGGGAGCAGATCTCATCACTACCGACTCGCAGTTTAACTTCACAACAAAACTCTCCACCCACTAGGACTGAAGCCAAGTAACCTCGCCTGCCTTGACAGTGACCCAGACGTGGTGGAAGAAGGGTAAGTGAGAGGGAGGCCTCTGGGTTGGTAGACACAAGACAAAGCTTTCCACAAGAGACCGATGCTGAGGAGTCATATTTACGTTGTTTGTAGCCCCTCAGTGAGATATGATATCTGTGCACAGTTCACTCAAGTTCTTTCTTTCACCTGTTTACTGTCTATTCTTTAGTAGTAACAGTTTCCTGTTTTCCTAACTCATTCTAAATTAAGTGGTTCAAGCAAAGTTAATTCTACCTCCTGGTGTTCAGATACATGAACACTTCACACCCAAGCAATCAGAACATTTCATCTTTCTAGATACACTGATTCAGAAATGACAATGACACCTGGTAGAGGCCAGCCAGTTTCTACTGGAGAAACTTCGTTAGAGTTCTTGAGAAAAGATGTCATAATTTCAATGGGTTTGCAGAATTAGTGGCAGCCATTTTATCACTGGTAAAGTCTTGCAGAGAATAGAGCCAATGCTAAGGGACAATATATAATCACTAAAGATTTTTTTCAGTTTAATGAGGAAATAGTCTCCTTCTTTCCTCATCACCCACATTCTCTCATGTATTTATTTATTTCTCATGCATATTTAGACTACATTTTTGCTACTCTTATCTAAGAGGCAGTTGTCAGAGCTTTTGTACATGTATTCGGCTTATTTGTTAATCACATGTGTGGGAAATGGCTCGCATTCAGATGCTGGCATGGGAGGTGGATGGGTGACACGAGACACATAATCCAGGGTCCGGTCTCAGTGATCAGAGTCACTGTAGTAAGCTCATACACATGGAACTGCAGCGCTTGGGTCTTATTACTGTAGCTGATTTAAGGAAATTTTCCCTGAGCCCATTATTTATTAGTTGTTTCTGCCATTCCTGTAAGAATAAAGTTAATTTTGTTAACTACTCTGCCCTTTGAAATCTTCTATGTGACAGTAGAATTTTTTTAATTTTTAATTTTTTTTAACCAAGAACATGTATTGGTACATTGTACACGTAATGATCACATTCATCCTGGTTATTCTGTACCTGTACATGATGTATTTTGGTTCCCCCCTTTCCCCACTCTCCCTTCTGCTCCCCTCTTCCTTATTTACAGCAGGTTTATTTACATTTTTCCATTTTTTTCCTTTCTCCTCTGTTTTCTTTTTCTCTTCCTTCTTTTCCCCCTTCTGCCTTTGACAGTAGAATTTTTGTCATTAATTGATCTTGTTCAGCATAGCCCAGAAAAAACTACTTCCATTAATGGAAAATATTCCAGATATTTTAGGGCTCCCTGTCAGGCCATTCAGTTCAGTTCTCCTATCGATTACTGTTTATTCTATCTGACTCATAAGAACCTCAGAACCTACCCCGAGCATCAACATCTGTATTGCTTTTTCTCAGGACGTTGTACTTAGAGCTGGCAGGACAGCTAACCATCACTTAGTAGAGCGTGTGCTACTGAGATGCTGCAGCTCCACGGAGAAAGAGTGAGCCTTAACTGTGTGCTTCCGGTGAACTGAAATTAAGAGCTCTAACTCGTACATGTATCAAGTCTCATTATTTGTGAGTCTCAAGCTGGCAAGCAGAAGGGCTTCTGGCAAGTCCTGTTTTCTGAGTAAAATGATCTCTCTGGGCTAAGCATGAAGCCATCTGTAACAGCTTAAATTGCTTCCTCAGCCACCAGGACAAAGTAATGAACGGCAAGAATAGAATAGTTATTGTAAGCCCTTGAGACATGCTCTCACCTCCAGGGTATTCTTATTGCCAAGAGGGTTTGCTGCACTTTGTTCTCCTCTGGGCATTTTCTTCTGCCTTCGCTCTGGCACCAACTCTCCTCACATTTCCTCTGACTATTTGCATTTTATAGAAAAGACTCCCTGTACACTGCCCAAAATTTATATAGAAAAGCAATCCAGGTTATATCATTTGCTCAGTGGCAAAAATATCTGGAAATGCAGTGCAATTTGGGGTCCGGCCAGTTCCCTCACACTCCAAAACCCCGAGAGATGGGCCACTGTCTTCTCTTACATCTAGTCAAAGCCTCGGTTTGTATTAGCAGGCTAAGTTGTTAGTTTCCATCTTTCTATTCCTTAGTAACTTCTCGGGAGATTTTAGACTTCATCAGTTTAGAAAAATCTCACAGAGCAGCAGATGACTTTTCCATCCTCCCACATATGTGTTCGTATTTTATACAGATGTCCACACAGCTTCACATAGCCCCTCATCACTGCATAAAGGCGCCCTAAAGATTTGTTGTGCTTGGGGACATTTGCGTTTCCTAACATTTTAAATTGTATTTTGGTACGTCCTATTCCCACCCATACTGAGAGACAATAAAGCTGGAATCACACATTACTTCAAAGCCAGTAAGATACGTTTTCCAATATTATTGTAAAAGAAATATAAGAATACAAAAAAATATGAAAAAAATTCCAGCACGAATTTTCTTATTTTCATGTAAGTTGATAATATGATTTTTTTTCATCTTTTTCTCCAGAAAATTTATATCATAACTCTGTAGGATTTTTCAAAATTTCCCTTTCCCAGAAAAATTGGAACTTGGGGCTCTCTCTTTTCTTAGAGTTTTACTGCCTGAGTTACGCAGCACCCTCAAGTTTTTGTGTTTGACTCTGAGAAACTCTGTCTTGAAACTGCCAAATGTCTGAGCCTCTCTGACTTCTGATGACTGGATGACATAAAAGGGCGAGATGGAAAAATGTTTTAGAAAGTCTTTCTCCGATTGCAGCTTAGCTTAGCACCTGCTATGATATCACCTGCTGGTATTTATTATCAATTTACTAGAAGCAGGTTGCTTCAGACACTTGTGGGACTCCATCACTCACTTGGATTCTGAAACTCAGCTCACAAATGTCTTCCGGGTGCAAGAGGACTAAATCTCACTGGACTAAAAGACTGTGTCTCTGATTTAGGTATTTTTTTTAAACGCATAAACATGTTTGTGTGCCCGCTTTTCTTCTTCCACAAATTGAGGCGCAGTGCAGGTCCATCATATATTCCATCCATAGTTTAATCCAGAATATTATCTTGTTGATTCCTCTTAAAAGTTCATCTAGGGGCTGGGGATTTAGCTCAGTGATTAGAGTGCTTGCCTTGCAAGCACAAGGCCCTGAGTTCGATCCCTGGCACCACCAAAAAAAAAAAAAAAAAAAAAAAAAAAAGTTCATCTAGCTCCACAGAGCTTTGGTGAGGAAAGTTTATGTCATTAAACGTAATATGTTCAGGTCAGCATGAATCCAAATTCTTTTTCATACCTGAGTAAAGAGTTACATATACTGCTCAGCAGTTTCAAGGATGTATACATCCAAAAGATCAAATATGTGAAACTTCTCTGGAAAAAGAGCCCTCAATAACTTAGTGCTCATTAAGTGGTGGGAGAAGTTGGCTACCGCAGTCTTTATAGAAACTGAATGAGCAATGCTAGTATTTTGTTGATGAAGGAGTTGAGAGAAATACTGATACGACTTTAACACAGCACTACTTGTACTGTGTGGCTTTTTATATTCTGTTGGTTCATCCAGTCTGTGGATTTAGAAGTAAAGTTTATCCACAGGAAAAAAAAAATGGTTTCAGGGTTTAGTTTCCCTTTAAGATTGCTTTCATTCATTTAATTCATTTATCTTTCCATTCAAAGATATTCATTGGATGACTTATCTGGTAGATTACTTTAGAAAAAATATACAAAGTAATGCTTCTTAGACTTTGAAGAACATCAAAATCACACATCAAAGATGCAAATATCCTGGATCCAAATCCCTACATTAGATTTTTTAGGGGGAGTGGGTGGGAGTAAATCTGTTTTGGGGGGATGGGAGTAAGTCTCTTTTGGGAAGAGTGGGAATAAATCTATGTATTATTAGCAAATTCTCCAAATGATTATGGATCATTAAAACAGTGATCAAAACCAATACAAAAGTCTACTAGAAACAGAAAAATATTTATTAACCAAGATTTTAAAATCTCATAAACCACTTTATTTTACCACAATTTTTACACAACTAGATTTGTGCAACATTTAATTTCTAGTGATATAAAATTCCTGCTAGTTTCTCTCCTAGGTGAATCCTTTAGCTGATGGCCTTGGTGTGTCAACCAAGCCATCTAAAAGTATAGCAGAAAGAAAGAAAAGCCAGTTTACTGAGAATTAGATTAATATCCAACTGAAAAACTTTGTAATTCTTCTGTCTTTAGAAGTTATTTAGGAAAAAGAAAGTACTTAGGAAAAATTATTTTGAGCCAGAGTCTTATACTTGGCTAAATTAACTTCTAAATGTAAAAGTTATTTAGGATATTGAAATATTCAAGGTCAGACATGATACCTATTATACTTTCTAAAAAATTACCTGTGTATATACTGTACAATATAATGGAAAAAAATAGTTATAAAACAAAAATATATTATCAAAATAAGTGACCATTCAAGTAAAACTGGAGAAGCTACCTGAGTATTATTATATAACTCCACCACTTGTGGATGTGTCTCAAGTTGTACACCAGGGATCTAGCCTTTGTCTCAACAAAGGAACACATGACCTCTAAACTGGCTTATGTTCCGGAAGTGGGTTAGACTCCACGGATTTCCATTATGGTTCCTCAAGTCACTCTTCTACTCGCCACATCTAGAGGTTTGTTTGTATGTGTGTGTGGGTGGGGAGGGTAGAACATACAGATATAGACATATTTTATTTGCTTTCTCATATATTTTAATTCTTACCAGCACGATGATTAATTAGCCACAATCACAAATACTTGGATATCAGAAACTGTGTTTCTTCTTTCTAACTTGGTAATTATTATAGTAATTATATTTGAAGATTGGGTAAATATTTTAGTCTGCTCAGGATATTGTAACTAAATGCTAATGACTACATAGCTTAAACAGCAGCTACTCATTTCTTAAATTCTAGATGCTGGGGAATCCACAATTGGCATTCCTGATAATTCAGTGCTTGCTGAGGACTTTTCCTGGTTTGAAGATAGTTACAATATCCTCAGATGCCAGACAGAGTTTGCTGGTTTCATCCTTCCAAGGACACCAGTCTCAACATGGGGGCTCCATCCTGATGACACCATTTGAACCTAACAACCTCCCAAAGGCTTCACTTTCTAATACCTAATTTTGGGGATTAGAGTTTCAAAATATGTATCTGGGAAGGGGATAGAAATATTCAACTCACGACGATGCTGCTATTTATCCTCTGCCACTGTCAAGTCTCCTTGCCCTATTGCAATCAGAGAGCCCAATTATGTGACATCCTGTCCCACCATCATCTTTAGCTTGTAGAAGATAGCCACCACTTATCTTTAGAGGTTGTTGCTCCTCACACCAGTCTATTTCCTAATATCTTCATGAAGGCAGTATCCTCGAAGACCCTTCTATGGATATAGTTGATAGTTGCTGAATATATTGCACATAATTGATTCTCTTTCAACATCCCATGTACTCGAGACTTTGTATTTCTATAGTATCCCAGGTAAGTATCTAAAAGCCTCCATTTACCAGAGGTCATTATTAATTCTAGAGTTCAGTTAACTAAACAGATTATCTGATACTCAAATTTCATATATAAAATCCAGAATCACAATGAATCTGTGGTTTAATTCAAACAGAACTTACCTTACATTACATTATGTTTGATCTACTGTCATTAGAATCTATTCACGTATGTATTTCTGAGACCTTCTTTGATATTCATTAGCAGTGTCTTGTAAGCCCTTTGGCATATACACTATCTTTTTCCTGGCTAATGTGCATGAGAAATCCTCCATGTCTTGGCATATTTTGAGATTTGACACTTTTCATGGATCTGGAGCCAGTGATAAGTGATAGAACCTGAATAAGAAGTGAGGAGAAGAGATCTCCTTCTAGGCATGACTAATTAAAGGTCTTAATGAAAAGGAGACAGTTTACTTAGACATGAGGAGGTGGCTGCTTCTGGCAAGGATGGGTTAGATGGGATTAGGGGAAAATGTTTCTCTGACTTGTCTACATCTGCCCAAATATTTCCATTCCAAGTCTAAGGGTCACATTCCTTTCCCAGATCTCCTTGGTGCCTTACTACAGTATGAAAATTTAATGAATCGGGCATCTAACCAAGCTTGTAATCTTGCATACCACATAATTATATTTGAGGCTTTACCTTTAGCCATTATTTATGTCTTAATGCCAGGAACTTGTGAATTTGTTACTTAATGTGGCAAAAGTGACTTTGCAGGTGTGGTGAAGTTAAGGATCTAGGGATGTATAGATTATCTTGGATTATCCAAACAGGTCTACTACAATTACAAGAATTTTTATAAGTGAAAGATGAAGGCACAAAAATCAAGGTCAGGTTACAAAGAGATTTGAGATCATACAGAACTGACTTTCAAAATGGAGGTAGTAGCTGTGAGCCAAGAAATGTAGGCTGGACATTTCTAGAAGCTGAACAAACCAAGGAAGCAATCTTCCCTCAGGTCCACTGAAAGTCCTGTGGATACACTTTGATTTTAGCACAGTAAGAATAATTTCATATTTGGTGTCCAGTTCTGTAAAATAAAAATATTCATGCTGTTTTAACTTCAGTTATGGTAATTTGTTATATTAGAAAAAGTAAATTAATATTGCCATGCTTTTGTTACAAGGATTATGGTAAAGTCAGTATAAGAGCTTTATGCTTTTCCATAGGTGTTTTGAGTTGATAAGTGAAGTCTCTAAGACTTTTTGTAAAATTTTAGTTCGTACAATCAATCAGAGATGACTACGCTCTCGCCTCCATAATTTTTCATTACTATTGTTGTCACAGTGATCAGCAAAGCCTTGCCCTCCCTTAGTGTTACCTGAAACACTATGATAATATTTTAAGTAACCATGATGCCTATATGCCAGAGCTCTCCCATAACCCATTCCTGCTGGACAAGTGGGTTAATCTTACGTTTACCAAATAACATCCTCAGCCTTGGATTCCATTTTGAAGATTTTTTTCTTTCTTAAGTTCTTCCTGACACCAAATACTATGCCATTGTAGGATCTGGCAGAAAGTATGCTTTATTCTGGATGATTCCAGTGGTTACATTAACAGAAAAAGCACTGATAGAGTAGAAAGTTGTCACCCAGTGATGGATGAATGGACCACGTGGGAAAAAGGTTATGCACAACTTGGTGAAAGCTAGAAATGTCAAGGATGGATCAGAAGTCAGCTAGAGGTCTGGACCAGTGCAGGGGAGTGTGGGAAGGATGACATCAGCTTCCCTTTCCATCCTCTGATCTCTAGTTGTTGCCTGCAACTGGCCAGTTTCAGTGAGACTCAGGCTGGTCACTGACCCTAAAATACGTATTCTGTAGAAATCACCTTTGATTGGCACAGAAAAAGACAATACAAAATAAATAAAGGAATAGAGAGATATGTAAAGTAACTATCAGAAATATGAACAAACTACATAGAATTCTAATAATAAAAGAAATAAAAATAAACACGGATCAAACTGGTGGCCCACAATCTTTGAGATTGTAAGCGAAAGAGTTATTGGGGTCTCAAGCAAACTTGGCAACTTTTATGCTTTACTTAACAGTATTCATTATTACTAAAAACTTGGAAAACATTTGTGATTGTCATTTAAAGTTAAGAAAATGTGAAATGTAATGAGAAAATATGAACAGCACCAAACAGCACTGGAAAATGAATTAAAATCATATGTAATTCCATTACCCAGATAAAATAATTATTGACATTTTCTTTTTAGATATTGACATTTTGATGCCTTTTTAAAATAATCTTCCCTGTTCCCATATGTGTTATATATTTGTATAGGTACATAAGGGTAGGTATCAATTTACAAAGTTTGAAGTTTAATGTATTTTTCAGATTTGAAATATTTTTAGAGAATATACTTAAATGGCTATGTACTGTTCTATGATACATACATATCTATCATTTATATTACATACATGCATATATTGTATATATTACATATAGGTATATCAATATACAGTTTAAATTTTTCAACGTCATGAATAATGCTGTAGTAAAAGCTGTTGGAGTATTTCCTTATTCCTGTATTAGTTACTTTTCTAGAGTCAATGGTTTGAAAGAGAGCAGATTTAATACAGAACATTTACGAATTACAACATTCACACACACAAGCCAAATGCAGGAAGTTTGTAGAATATCTACTTATGCACTGGAGACCTGAAAGATCCAGTCAAGGGCTGGGAGCCCACGGCGATGTCCCATGTATGTCTGTGTCTGCACTAAAAGGCTGAAGAAATCTATAATGGAAGCGGGATTGGATGCTCACAGCACAGATGAACACCAGAGCTCCTCTGAAGCGAACAGCAGTCATTCTCCGTGACAGAAAGGTCCCGAGCTCCTTCTGAAACGAGAACAGTCAAATTCCCTTCAGGAGAACAAGCCACAACAGAGTTTCTCCTGGGAAACAGCTGGCCATTGTCTTCTTCTCCCACTCTCCTTTATGTTGCATCAGCAACAGTCCTCAGGTGGATGGATCTTCAATGCCCAGAATCACACCGACTCAGTTCAGCAGTTGTTCCTGCTCAAGTTGACCATGTGAGTCCGCCTTGGGGTCGTTGCTGTGATGTTGCCTGACCATGTGGCTTTAGAGCCTTTGGGATTAATTTGGAAAGGTTTTTGAGAGACGGCCAGAGAGGCAGCCCTAGAATGCTCTAAACTTATTATATGGGAGACTCTGCTTAGAGCATGGAAAACCAGAGTAACTAATGGAAATGCTGCTGGTTAGGATGAGGCTTGTGAGGCCTCTGCTGAAAAAGACTGAATTGGCTGCTGGATCCTAGGCCACATATGTGTGTTGGCAGACCTTGGTCTGCATTTTGCTTGTGTTTGGAGATACTGTCTGGGTGGCAGAAAAATTTCAGTGAAGTCTGGTGTTGGGATGGCAGCATAGTCACCGTTGAGGGCTTTTGCTCAGATCTATGTTGCAAGTTGAGAGTGGAGACCTAGCAGGGTAACTTGAAGCTTTGGCCAGAGAGGAACTGTGAATTGCAAGGATGAACAAAGGAAAATGTGGTTGTGGGGAAGAAACAGGACAATGGAAAAATGACTCGAGGCCTTTGACCAGAAGGGAAGAGTGTATTTGGGTGCAGGAGATTCTTTGGGCATCTCTTAGTGTTGCTGTGCTCTGTTGTTAAGGGTTATGGAAACGAAAGAGTTTTAAAATTCGAAGCCATATTTTTTAATGTGGATACACTATATTAGTATGTTGTACTTTGTAAACAAATTATTTATTGTTTTAGAACAAGCAAGAGAGACAAAATGGAGTTGTATATTTGTAATTTTTGGACACTTGTTTGTAACCAGTTTTGAGAAGCCTTTGAATATTTGTTTCTGGTGCAGGAATGAGTGCAATAAGAATTGTATTGTTAATGTAAATCTGAATAGACCAAAATATGTTAACTCTTCACAAATCTGCCACTGGAGACTGTGCTTTAAAGAAATGTGTCTGTTTATCAAGTTAAACAAGGGTTGATTGTGGTGGACTAATACGGTCCACTTGCGCAGGAAAGACCAGCTGAAGTGAGTTGGTGTGGTTCTGGGCTTAGAGGATCCACCTGAGGATTGTTGCCGACACAACATAAAAGAGAGCGGGAGGAGAAGGTAGCAGCAGGCTGGTTCCCAGGAGAAGCTCTGTTGTGGCTGGTTGTTCTGAAGGGAATTCGGCTGTTCTTGTCACAGAAGGAGCTCGGGGCCTTGCTGTCGTGCAGGAGGGCTGCTGTTCGCTTCAGGGGAGCTCTGGTCATCTTCTCCACTGTGAGTTTCATACCCTGGCTGCAGTAGAGATTTCTTTAGCCTTTTATTGCAAACACGGATGTACATGGGACATAGTGGTGGGCTCCCAGCCCTTGATTGCATCTTTCAGGTCCCCAGTGCGTCAATAGACGCTCTACACTCTTCCTGCATTTGGCTTGTGTGTGTGAATGTTGTAATTGGTAAACGTCCTGTTTGCTCTCTTGCAAACCACTGACTCTAGAAAGTAACTAATACATTTCCTTAGAGAAAGATCTCAAAATTTATCTTTAATCTTTAAGTCTCCAGTTCTTTGTGATAATTGATTACTAGGTTATAGAAATAGATGTTTTCATCTTCTACTCTTCTACATACCCACAATTGCCAAAGTTGCCTTTTTCTAATTAACCTCCACCCCTTATGTCCTCTGCAATCTCAAATCAGTGCATTCTCTGTACATTTTATCACAGTCTCCCTCCTTGCTTTTTGTAGTACTGACCAGTATCTGCCATCCAGTCCATCTGGTGTCACGACCAGACTTTGTTTGTCCGGACTGACCTCTCTCATATCCTCTCTTGGGAAAATTGATCTATTTGGAAATTTTTATGTAGCTTATTTTTTTCCATTGATAATGAAAAACAAAACAAAACAAAACAAAAAACTATGGGCAGTGCCAGTAAGAAGTATGCCATATGGACAAGTCACACCTCTTCCCAACCCTGTTTTCTTTTCTAAAACCCTTTTGATACCACTGTAGTTATGAGACAAGAGAAAAAACTGTTCTTTTTAATATGTAAGAGCTAATGCATACAAATATTTTCCAAATAGATTTTTTCACTCTCTGTAAAACAACTTTAAGAATTTCTTGCCATCAATAATGAAGTTAGAAATCACAACATATGTAAATTCTTATATATACTGTGATACATAAAAGTTATTCAGAGATAGTGGTACTTTTGCTGTATTCTAGACCTTGAATTTCAACTTCATTCAAGACATGGGTTTTCCGCAATTTTCATTGTTCTCTTTCCTATAATCAAACATGACATCAATTGTAATTTCCAGGTTATGAACAATTAATCACATTCTTACGTGTTCTGTGTACTCTGGGGTAGCAGAATGGGCACTTATATTGATGGTTCAGCCACTCTTAGAGGCCATAGAGGAATGGAGTACATGGATTAGTATCTCTTAGGAGAGGGAGGTCATGTTCTTAGTGCTTGGGGACTTTCCTGGCAGGTAGTGCAGTGACCTCTGGTGGAGCAGAAAGCCAAAGAACCATCAGACTTTGTAAGAGACAGCTGGACTAGGAGTATTGAGGACTTTGGTTTGCAAGTTAAGATGCACATCTTGCAATATAATTTATAAATGCTAATGTGGATGTATCCTAACATTTATTGTGATTTAAAATTTACAGCACTTCTGACTTTGTTTTTCTGGCTCATTGCAATAGCATTTCTTTAATGTATGGAGGAGTTTATATGTTTGTTTTTGAATTTTAGTAAATGTTAATTAATTTTACTTTTCACGTTTTCATTTTCAAATTGGCTTTTTGAAAAATGCGTATTTTTATGGATTTAGATAACAATGTAAATACCAGTGTGTAAAAATACCAAATGACTGACATATTTACCAATTTCAGTCACAGTTGAAGCAATTAGTAGACATATGAAATCATATCAGTTTTTCTTTTAGTTTCCCCACCTGTAAAATTGGAAAAATAAATTACTTCCTCATAGGATTGATATAATTATTCAAAAAGATAAAATTGTTAAACTCTTACTTCATTTACCTGGCACGTAATAATCCCCAATAAATATTGTTATTTCCTCTTTATTATACTTTCACAATTATATTGTAATTTGAATTGTGAATATTAATATGCTGATCAGTGTCTCTACCCATACCAATTAGGTATTTATTTCTTAAATCAGGTATTTGTTTTATTACTATCCTGATCACCAAGAACTAATAAAGATTACTTCTCAGCCTGTGGAGCATTTTCCTATTTACATCATCCTTACTTTAACCAAATGAGCCCAGTAAATTTTATTTCCCTTTAATTAATAAGTATAGGTGATTTAAGAAGTTCACTCACTTATTTATATATTTAAGTTTCTATTTTTACTATGTTATGTATTACTTTATAAACTTGCTCAACAGTATAACAAAGATGTGGCAACAGTAATATCTGAACTCTGTTCTTCTGAGTCTCAGTACTGCACATTCCATTGCCTGTTGAAATACCACTTGGACACTCCCCTCCCCCCAATAAATTTGCCAACTGTCAAATCTTGGCCATCTGATTTAATCTTTAGAATAGATTGTTTGTAAGCTATTCCAAACAAGTGAGAATCTACACTCTTAATGATCTCCAAACACCACCGATTTCCTTAGATTCTTGTTTTTATAAAGCGCTTCAATGCTCCCTCAGATACAAAAATTTTAATTGAATTTAATTCTGTCCCTCATGCTTCAGTACAAGTGAATTATAGCCTGGCAGATATAAAAGCAAATAAAGCAGGTGTAGTAGAAAAGCCTGGAATGTACAGAGTGTTGCTGCTTTAGATTTGAAGATAGTGAGGAAAAGGGCCATAAGAAAGAGAATTCAAGGCAGATGGAATGCCAAGCACAGAAGCTGCTGAATGTTTGAAGGCAAATGAGAGAATTTGTTTGGAGCATAGTGGGCAAGTGAGAATTCTAGATGCAGTCAGACAGCTGAGGGAGAGGAGTACATCTGATGCTACTGAAAGGACTTGGGCTTTTATTCTGAGCTGAGAAGCCTTAGGTTTGGGGGGGGCAGTGACATGATCTAATTTAAGCTTTAAGAGGTGAGAGCGATGACAAAAAGAGAGGAGTCATTCTGTCCCTAGACGGGACTTTCTCTATACCTTTAACACTTTTGTAAATATCTTATTTTCTAATTTTATTAAAAAACCAAAGCAAAATGGTTTGGTGAATCATCCAAAGCTGGGATTTGTTCATTTAGAAGAATTATTGGATCAGGTCTTCTTTACAGATTTCTTAAAGCTGTAAAACAAGATACACTATTAATTAATTATTCCCCGACTTTAAATTATTTTATCTTCTATTGCTGTTTTATGGTCTACTGAGACCATAATTCACAAACATACACATATATCGATGTTGGTAACATCTGTCTGTCTGTAGTCATATAGAAATAGATATATAAGTAAAATTATATGTACTTTTCAAGTTGGTAAACATTCATTTTGTATCATAAATATAAGGTATGATTGAAAACTATGTTGGATTTTAAAATACTATTACAGTAAAAGACAACACTGCCACGAATCCCCTCAAAATACTCCTCCATTTCCCATCATTCTTGTCACTTTTTGAAGCAGTTCTGGAAGTTCTCTTTTGTGTCTTTAGTTATATTGTCATGACTACTATGATGTCCTGAGTCAATTCAAACGTTTACCTTTCAGAGTCATTTTGACTTTGAGGAAGAGCCAGAATTCCCAGAGTACTGGATCTGGTGACCCAGGAGAATGAGGAAACACGTGATGTTTTTACAAGCCCGCCTTCCCATTGGATGGCACTTAGAAGCAGCAGTCACTGTATTTTTTAATCACGATTTATAAAGAAACACACAACAGAAGAGTTCCAGAACTGCTTCAGAAAGAGGCAAGAACAATGGAATAAATGTGTTCAAAGGAATAGAAGGTTTTTTGAGGGGATTAATGGGAACAGATTTTTTACTGTAATTTTTAAATTCAAGCATTCATCATATAATTTGACTACCCCTTGTATGTAATAATTTTATAGTAGACAGTGAAATAGAGAAATCCCCAAGTACTTCAAGCATCAAATTGTGTGGACTTTGAGAATAGAAATTGTATCTATCTCATTTTTACATCCCTCTGTCAATAGGAAAGGTCTTTAGAGAAAAGCTCCTTCCAAAATATGAAAATCCTTTCACTGATTTGCTAATAAAATCTGGTAATGATAACAACTGTGATTCAGTTTTGCCTTGATTCCCTACCCAGTTCACCATGACCTTCTTTTTATGAAACAAACTACTTCCACTCCACAGTGATGCTCTAACTCGCACATACTTCTCAATCACATTTAGGTAGAATATGATTCCGGCACCTTCTCATAATTAATTGGGCCAGGGGTGAGTACCTGAGAACCAACAATTATCTCCTCCCACCTATTTAGAATAAAGACCATCTCTGGACCTCTAACATGGAGGACTATTGTATCTGCTCAACAGATAAACACAGCCAAATTAATCCATTTAGAGAGAAAATAATTGAAGCAGATGTCATTTAAAAAATATGTGCCAAGTTAGTGAGTAGTTTGACACTTCACTATTTCTTGTTTCTAGAAATTCCAAAGGCAGTGATTTATTTCAAGAGACATTTTAGATCCACATACTGAATTGTTGCTTTCTGCCTAAGGCAGCTGTTCGTTTTCGGTTACTTGTTTTAGTTAATACAACTTCCTGTACTTCTGATTACTCATTTGAACATTACTAGGACCTACATATTTAATGAAAGATATGGTACACAGAATTAAATCAAATTGTAGCAATGGCTTTACTATGGAAACTTCACTAAGTATCTGATATATTTGATTTAGTATTCTTTTTTAAGATGCAATTTTGCACATCTAAATGGTCAATTACAGCAATAGAATTTATTTACAAATACATCTTTGTTATTGTCTAACACTCTATCCTTGTCTTTCTTTAGGCTGTTCCTTTTAAATAAATATTTTGAATTCATGAAGAGCATTTAAAATATTATGTACTTTTATGCACTAGTTATCATATTTAAACATTAAGAAAATTAATTGCATTAGGTAAAACCCAAGAAAATATAAAGATAGTAGTTTATTCTTCTGTACTGCAAGTAGATTGAAATATAGTATGGCATAATAATACTAACCCTTTTTTTACCAGCTCATGAAATCTCCAGTTCGTTGAGCGTTAAATCAGGATGTAAACATATTTGGAATAGTAGCTAAGTTATAAACAGTCTACTCCTGGAAATTAGGAGTCTAACTGGAATTACTGACTCTCCATGGAGAGTCCTGCTGCTCAGATTTTGTTCTGCAGTTACAGGGTTGTAAGCAGTTTCTGTGTAGATTTTTGTCTAGACTTATAAAAACTTTGAATAAAGCCATTGAGACATTCAATTGCCTTCCATCTCGTGGAAAAACTTATAGATTCCAAGTCATATTACTTGTTATATAATGTAGGTTCTGAGTTTATGATCTTTCTTTAAGTTCTTCTAAATCAAAGAAAGAGAATCCGAAACTATTACTGCTAATGATACAGTGAAAGAAATCTAGAAAAGTTGTATTGAATGAGGTTTTGTTTTTTTAATCAACTATGGAACTGGAATCATTGTATGATAAGAAATATTATAGAACATAGACAAATGGTACTTACTCATTCGTTTTATGGTAGTATGGTAGTTCTTACATAATAAAGAGAAGTAAAATTTTAATTGCAGTAATGTTAAAAACATGCCTATAGTGTTTAACCTTACACTCTTTAGTGACACTTTTTCAGACTCAAGCACAGACCTTCCATTTGCTTATGCTCTAGTTGCCTTTGATAGACTCAACCAGCCAGATGATGTGGCACTTCAAGGCCCTCAACACTGAGGGCTGAACTAAAGCAGGAGGGAATTATAACCCCCAGGGCAAAATGGAACTTTAAAAGTTAGACGATTTTTTCTTTAGAGATCAGTGGTTTCTCCAAAATTCTTCAGGCCTATGGTGTAAACTGCTGCTGTCCTCAGACAAGTATAAAGGATGGAATATGTAGATCTGGACACAAGAGATCCATTATGGCTTGTATCTAGATATTCCCTTATGGGTTCACAGGTGGGGCTTTTCAGAGGTGGCTGAATCTATGATATGTAAATATGGATTAACTGTGTGTGATAACAAAATTAGTCCAATGATTAGGATAGTTCTGAGTGTGGATAATGGAAAGGCTCACCATAGGCATAGGTGGCACAAACCAATAGGCTTGTACCCTGGGTGAGTTAAAAGGGAAAGGAAGGCTCGTCACTGCTACGGCCTCCTACCTGCTCTGCTGTGGACAGTTTCTCATCTGCCAGGCAGTCCTGCCTTGTCTGAAACCTCTACAAACTGTGAAATAAAATAAACCTTTCCTCCTATAACTCGTGAGTGTAAGGTATCTTGTCCCAGCAATGAGAAAGTAGCTAAGACAAGGTCAAAGTCCTTTTTTTATTTCCACAGATGAGAAAGAAAGAGGGAATGGTCCAGGAAGGGATGAAACAAAACTATATATGTCTATTACCTCACTTTGTTGTTTCCCAAATCATTCCTTACTATAAAAGACCCTAACACATCTGCACATGGAGATGGTAATTTGGTGGTAACACCACTCCATCTCCTCAAAACTGGCATTGAATAAATCCTTTTTCCCTTTTTACCCAAAAAAGAAAGGAGGAAAGAATGGAAAGAAAACCAACTCAAGAGATCTATCCTCTCTAATTTTATTATTATATCTTTTTACATGGTATATTTTCAACTAACATGTTCTTAGAGTAAAAGTAAAATCTTATATTTGAAATATTTAAAATAAGAGTAAATCACAGACATAAAAAGTTATTTCTATGTCTTAGAAGAGTTTTCACTTTACCTGTTGCACTTGTTTTGATTTTTCTGGGAAACTAACTTTACATATTACATGCTTAATATTTACCAGGATAGGTTAATATGCTAGTTTGAAATGCCCAGGTAGATGGAGATCAGAATTTAGAATACTTGTCTTTGTTTCCTCTTTGATTCTTAATTTCATACCTAACTGAATCAAAACATAACAGAGTTTACAGTCTTGTGAGTAAGGAATGGAAATAAAAGGATCATTTTCAAAGAAGGAAAGATCTCACACCAAAACTATGAAAGTATACAAAGAGTTTTTAGGTTAATAATATAGGCCAGTACAGAATGAGAAAACAAAAATTTTAAATTAAGCAAGTAAAAAAATAGCATAATATTCAATGTAAAGCTAATAAAACTTCATTTGTCTTCAAATATTGGGCCAGGTAAGAGTAGATGGGTTAGGGTTAGGCAGAAGTGTAAATTTATTGTCTTAATCAAAATCAGTTTCCTAAGCAAATACCTAAGGAAAAACTATCAGTATAAATTAATCATAACACCAGAACCTCTCAAATAGATTGTTCTCACAATCACAAAGGTACATAGGCCAATTACAACTTGTCTGAAAATTCTATGGTGGTTGAAACCTTTCTGCTTATCTGGCCTGGAGAATGATAATAAATTGTCAAGACAACTCCTGACAACCAGTTCTGTACCTTATAGAAATGAATTTGATTCTTATTTGTACTCCAAATGCTATGGGAAAATGTGCAATGGGAAATGATTATGCATAGATGTATATATGTATCTGTGAATATATATATATATATTTCACAACTAAAATTCACTAAACTCATTTTTAAGTATTTCTTGAGTGAACAACATGTGTAGGGCTTTATGTTGAGTATTATATAAGATTCAAGGATATCTACTGTGCTCAATTATATAGATATTTTATTACTCAATTTCTCCATTGCTCAGAAAAATCTGACACAATGTAAAGGAGGAGAATTTAATTTGGCTCACGGTTTTAAAGGTTTCAGTCAATGATTGGCTGGCCTGAAGGCAGAGACATTATGGCACAAGGGTCTAGTGGAGAGAAGTTGCTTAGTTCTTGGTGATCCACAAGCAGAGCAAAGAAGAGCACTGTGAGAGATGTACCCTCCAAAGGCATGCCGCTAAGAACCCACCTCCAACTGGCCTGCACCTCCCAACAGCACATACAAATACGAACTATGGCTTAATCCATTGATCGGTATAGCACCCCTGTGACTCAGTCACCTTTTCAGGAGTCTCTTAATCTAGTCAAGTTGATGATTATGTGATTTTTCAATAATCATTTTTAATGTAGACTTAATATAAACTTAAGTAAAATTTTCTTATGCTTATAGCACTGATATAACTGAAAAAAGTTGTAAACAGAAGTATTAAATGAAAAAGCGAAGATGACAATATTAATTTGGTATGATTGATGATGTGTATAAATTGCAGAGCACAGATGAATACAAGGCTGAGGGTTCTTTGAATCTGACATACGTCAAATTGCATGAAATTGCTAATGAGGAAATTCTCATACATCCTTTCTCTTTTCAAATTATCTTCTAGATTTATGATACTGTGTTTTAATTTCATTTAAAAATTATTTACCCAACACATGTAATTTATGTTTTAGAATCTTATGTGCTCTTTTATTATGAGTACCATTTGCTTGATAATAAACCAAAACCCACAAATGTTTGGACTAAGATCCCATGGAAGTGAGATTATAGAGATAGAAAATTATGAAAAAGGAGTGTACAAAAGGGTAGCCAGTAAAGTAGATAGATAAAAAACCTGAGAGAGGTATATTCCAGACTCTTTTAAGGAAGAATTAAGAGGAATGATAATTGACCTTTGCATTTGTAATACATAAGTAATAGGCAAACTCATAGAAATTCTAGTCAAATCTTTTGACCAAAACAATATCCATAGTAGCTGGTGTCTTTAGGTTTGCTCATCTGCTTTTATCAAAAGAGTAACCTTATTTCCTAAGAGCAACATTCCTGGCAACACTTTTCCTCATCAGAAGGAAACCTGGCCTATGTAGTTTGGGGGATGGCCACATTCCCTATTTTTTGCTATAATGTCCACTTCTTCTAGTTCACATTCTGTTCTTCCTTAGAATAAGGTGTTGGCCATTTAGTCTGTTGAACTTAATTATAGACAATATTACAAGCTAAGGGTGGAAACACATTATTCCATATCCTATGTTTGGGGTAGGTGAAAGACAAGAGGATTTTTATTCTTCCAAGCTAAGAAAATTTGTTTTTACTGTATTTCCTAACTTCAAAGACACAAAATGCTATTTCTTGTACCAAATGAATTATTTTAAGAGGTATCCATTGATATTCTCTGAAATAGAGTGGGGTCATTACTGCGACTGTTCCTGACCATTTGGTTCAGAAGCTGTTGTAACCGGGAGGCGTTTGTGAAGTGTTGAAGATACCAGCTAGCGAAGCCTTATAGTACTGTAAGCAGAGTAAGCAGAGACTGATGGAAGATTCTGGTCAAAGCTCAGAATACCAGAATCTGATAGAAATACAGACAGTGAAGACCAGGCCCAGAAGGTATTCTTTAGTAACAAGGACTCTATTGGCACTTGGACTAGAGGCAGAAAATTTGTCTTCATTTTGCACTATGTCCTGACACTTTGCTGGAGACTGAGATTAAGGACAATGAAATAAGTAATCTGGCAGAGGAAATTTCAAAGTATCAAATATTCGAGCTGTGACGTAGGTACTGCTGGTTGCTTTAGCCACATCTGCAGGGAGAACCAGTGAGAAAAAAGCAGCTTTGAATAATTTGAAAATTTTTTCTGGTGTCCAGCAAAGAAAGTTGGGGCCAGGAAAGCTTGGTTGCTGAAAGGATTAGTATTAAAAAGAAGTCAAGTACTTCCCAACAGCACAATAGGAAAAATGGCTTGAAGGCATCTCAGGAATTGGCCAGACCCAACTCTTTGCACATTCTACAGTACAACGCTGTAAAATACTCATTTTCAAGTGAGTCCCTGGCAAACATGTTCAGGAAGGCGCTCCTAGAGTAGTGGAGGCGAGCCTGTGGTGGGCATGCTGCAGCTGGCTGTTTGTTATCATTGAAAGCCCTGGAAGGTCTGCCATCACGATCCTGGGGAACTGTTTCCTTGGGACTCGTTTCATGGTACTCGGTCGTCCAAGCACTCAGAGACCAATATTCTGAGGTTACATTCCAAGGATGCCTGGCTGCAGCTCTCATTAGCAGAAAATGTTGACATCATCCG
Source organism: Hystrix cristata (assembly GCA_004026905.1). NCBI lineage: Eukaryota > Metazoa > Chordata > Mammalia > Rodentia > Hystricidae > Hystrix > Hystrix cristata. The sequence goes on along the minus strand of PVJO010003431.1, from coordinate 50,771 downwards.
CCTAGTGCTGGCTTATTTTGCATATGGAGTGCTCAAGTTGTGGGATCACAGAGGCTTCTGCATAGATTTCAGAAAAGGCTTGGGAGCTGTGGCCTTGTGCTGCCTAGAGGTTGGTGCATGAACCTCTGAGAGGTTGGTACATGAAGCTCTGAGAAGGAAGGTGAAGGTCTCAGGAAGCTGGAGGTGACACGAGCACAAATATCTGCTGTGGAATGCTGCACGCAGTGAGTGGAGCCACCTGAAGAGAAAGGCCACATGGGCAGCAACCAGAAAGGCAGCAGGGACAGCGCTCCCCAAGCCTCTCGAAATAAATGTTTCACCACAATTTGCCCTTGACCTGGGTGGTAAACATGGAGCTATAGGATTTAAGTGTTTGCCCTGCTGGTATTTAGTCTTACAATGGTCAGATTCCTTTCTATCTCTCTATTTCTCTCTTTTGGAATAGGAGTGCTTACTATTTGCCATTATGTGTTGGAACTATTTAGCTTTCTTTTAGATTTTTCTCAAGGGTTCACAGCTAGGAGTTTGCCTTGAGACTCAGAGGAAACTTTAAACATGGACTTTTCAGCAGTGCTGAAACTGTTCAGATTTTGGTGACTTTGCAAAGGTAATTGGTAGTTGCAATAACTGTACGGAAGTATTAACTAGAATGGTTATCATTTATTAAGCAGTTTTTGTCAACTCATAAAATCTTCACAAGTGCCACCATTTCACAATCAAAAAAGTGAAAGAGTTTAATTTATGGTCACACAACTAGGAAGTGAGCCTATGCTTGCACAAGTAGGGGACCGAGTGGCGTTTTTACTGAGGCTAAGATTTCTTCATACATGAACTAAAGCAGTGATTCTCAAATTTCGGAAACCTTGCTTTTTTTTTTTTTTTTTTTTTTTTTGGTGCTGGGAATTGAACTCGGGGCCTTGTGCTTGCAAGGCAAGCACTCTAACCACCGAGCTAAATCCCCAGCCCCTACCTTGCTTCTTAAACATGAAGTGAAACAATGATTTCTGAAAAATGGTATGAAAAACTTCCTGATTTTTCAGTGTTATTTAGGACATTGACTTCTACATGTATATTGCTGGAAATCATTCTAACTTGAGACAGTAGGATACTATTATGAAAATAAACAAAATTTCCATCCTCAACCACTAGAAAATGAGAAAGAAAAGGCAAGGAAATTTACGAAAGGTGGTGTCTTAGGAAGTTCCTCATTGATGAGGCACAATACCTGACATCTGCAAGTTAGAAGAGAGATTTATTTTGGCTCACAGTTCGTAGAGGTTTCAGTCCACAGTCAGCTGGCTCCAAAGCAGGACAACATGGCAGTGGGGCATTGCAGAGGAAAAGCTGCTCACTTCATGAGAACAGGATGCAGAATTAAGGGACAGGAAAGGAAGGGAGACATAATTATCTAGGTCACAACCACAGCGACCTGCTTCTTCTTACGAGGCCCCACTTCCTACCAGCCATTCAACTCTAAAGCTCCTACAATCCAATTATCATCCAAAGGGCCCAACTCTGATCTCATGAGAATTTAGGATGACATTCACATGTACACATAACAGGTGGGGATAGAGATAAAACGTCAGTCCCACTGTTTTCCTTTGTCTATTTTTGTAAGCTATGTAAGTATATTTGTATCATTATTCAGATTGTTATATTTCTAGAATGGACTTATATGCAGAATCTCTCCTTTATAAATTTTCCATGGTGCTGGGGATTTAGCTCAGTGGTTACAGTGCTTGCCTCGCAAGTACAAGGTCCTGAGTTCGATCCCCGGCACCAAAAAAAAAAAAATTTTTTTCCATGGTGAAGGTTGATACATGATCCATTTTCTTATAACAAAAGAACTGTGGTTAAAAATTTGTAAGAGTAGGTTGGCAGGTCAGAAAATGAATGAAACATGCTATTTTCTTGGGCAACAAATACATCCCAGCGTTTACTAGATGTGAGTACCAGAACCACCACATAATCAGAAATAGTCTTCTAACTTGAATTTCTAAATCTGGAAATAAGTCTTGTTTAGGGTAAGCTGAGAACCAAGAGATTTACTCAAGAATCTACAGGATTCAGAAATACATGGATATTCGTCTGTATATTTTGTCACTGAAATCACTGCCAAGGTCCAGTCAGGAAATCAGGTTAGTATCACGATTTATGAGCAAAATTTTGTCCCAATTTAGACTACATTCTTCAGACCTAAGTTTAGTGGAAACTTTAGCAATTTTCATTCCTCATTAGGAATATTTAAAAAAGAGAGAGAAAGAAAAAGAATGAAGGATGGGAAGGAAGATTGCCTTAGGATTTCGAGGTCAACCTGGGCTATCTAGTCAGTTCAAGGCCAGCTTGAACTAAAAAGCAAGACTCTGTCTCAAAACAAACAACAAACATCACAAAACAATAACAAATACAAAAAACAAAAAAACAATAATTGTTTTAACTGATTATGCTACTTCATATGTACACCTGGATTATGCATATAGATCACAAATATGAAAGCTTTTATCTTGAGGGCCCAGGGAAGGTCTTGTTTCTCTAGATTGGAGGTGCATCTATTGGGTGCTGAGATTCTGGCCGCAACCCTGCAGTCCCTCAGCTCTTAGTCTGTTCTTATTATTCTCTGGTCCGTTGTCTTCAGTAGGTTAGCCTGCTGACCTCATGTCCCCACCAAGCTTCATTTTACAAGCTGGGACAGTAAAGAGAAGATCTGGGTATTGTGGAAAGTGTTCTGGGTAAGAAAAAGTTTGAGAGTCAGATTTGGCATTGTCTAAAACATAGCTAAATATACCTAAGTGTTTGGATTTTATGATGGTATTTATTTACACATGTTTTTCTTCTCAGCACCATTTGTCCCTCTAGTAACAACCTGCTGCTGACACCTTCTGAGAGCTGGTGACCTCTGCAAACAGAGATAAATAGGTTGAATCTAAAGTCACATTATTCATTAGTGATTCAATCTTCAAAAAGGCAAAGGGACTCACTAAAAAGGACTTTTGCTGCAGAATAACACAAATGAGATGCTAAATCAGATACTATAACAGGAGACACTTATTTGTTCACAGTGACCTATTTTGATCATGATATGCATTCATTGAATTGTGAAGCGGAAAAATAAAAGTTATGTATTTCAAACTGTACATATTTAAACTGAGAATTATATGGTGACATTCTGTTAACAATTGATTTAACTGGCTACATTATTTTGTATGTATATATATGTAAAATTATGCAAAATACTATCATATGTATGTATGAGGAAGGATAGATTTCTTAGAGGATTAAAACACTGTTTAAAATTCTGTCAAAATTGAAGACACTGTTGTTTTATAAAAATGAAGACCCAAAGCCAAGTACTTATTGGGCAGATACATTTGATTTGTGTAACTAAACAATGGAGCAGATTATCAATGTGGGTAAGGTTTGTAACTTAAACTATACCAACTTTTCATCTATGAATCATGTTGAAATAGGATAAATTAAATGAGGCACAAAAAGAACAAGCATGTTTATTCATATCACTAACACATTTAAGCTTTAAAAGCAGAAATAAGTTCTGCATGGCTCCAATAATGGTGACCTTTTATACTGATGCATCTTCTTTTTAAAATCTTGAGTCAAAATTTATTGCCTTTATTTTAAAAAGTCCCATAACACTCAACCCTGTATTACTATAATGTTAAAATTCCTTAACATGACATTCAATATCCTTCTTAATCCATCTTCCTCCATATTTTTCAATTTAAGTGTTACATTTTCTCACTTGTCTTATTATCTGTTCAATATAGACTAGTTTCCTAAATAGGACCAGTTCTTTTCTTTTTGTTTGTTTGATGATTCATGCTGTTCACTTCGACTTGGGTTATTTTATGTTTCCTATATATAGTTCAAATCCTAGGACCAATTCCATCCACCTCATCCATGAAATCTCTCTTTAGCCAATTCAACCATTTCCGAACCTCTGATTTGGAACTCTGCAATCGGAATCCATGCTGTACTTATTTGTGCATCTATCTTAACTCATTTATCAAATTCCCACAGGAAAGAAACTTAATTTTATATTTTCCACAGTGTCTGGCACAGTTTCAGAGAGACTGAATAATTATCTCTTGAATAAATGAATTAAAAATGATAGGTAACTGACGTGAAACAGATTGTGTGCTTTATTAGTGAGGTTCTTTTGTTGTTGATTTTCTTGGAAATTTTTAGAACTGTTAAAATGAAACTTGCTCAGAATAGAATCTCCAACTGTTATTCCCAGGAGAGGTCTGGAATAGCAATATATAAAGCCTGCTTATAAGCCCCTGGAAAGCATCCCAAAATGTCAAAGACCCTGGATTTAAAAACAGCGATGATGACATTAATATGGGAAACACATGCTGCAATTAAGGATGTATATGCATGTGTGTGTGTGTGTGTGTGTGTGTGCAATATGTTAGTTTTTTATTGGCTTGATATACCTACTTAATAAAGAATAGAATTCATTTGTGACATAGAACGTTATTGTAATTTGTCAGTAACACATGCATTGTTTTAAATTATAATGGTAAAAAAATTATAAATTAAGGCACCCATGAGTCAATCAACTCAGCTGGTGATACACCTGAATAAAAAAGGAGCACTGGACTTAATCTCCAAGACTGTCATTTATTTCTTTCACACAAAAAGTATGGGACACAGGTGGTCAGAAGTCAAAGATCATACTCTGCCTGAATGCTTCATGAGCCACGATACAAATGTATGAGACCTGCTGGGTGAAATCAAAAAGTCACTAGAATGAGGTGTAATTTTAGTGACCTAGGTCAAAGGCCATTCTGCTTTTGGTGTTTTACAAATGTCTGACAGATTAAATACCCACCTCCTAGGGATAACAGATAGGTCATGGAGCTAATAGTATTCATAAGCATTAAAGCTTCACTCAGAATCCTCTTTACGAAACATGTAGGTCAGACAAGATTAGTAATATGGTTACAATGATTTTTTTCCCCCCATGGTTAAATTATAATCTGGACAGTATCCCTGACTGCAGGTCAGCCTCTGTGAAGACTAGAAAAAGAAGAGAGAGAGAGAGAGAGAGAGAGAGAGAGAGAGAGAGAGAGAGAGAGAAACTGAACAAAGCATGCAATAATTTTATCCAAATTCTTCCTTCTTTGAAATACAGCAGTTATTTTTTCTTGGGTGCAGGGTCATTTTATCATTGATCTATGAAAATAATTTTGCTGATAGTATTATTTATACTTTCATCCCTTAAGAAATGAATATAAATTTAAGTTCATATAAGAATTATGTATTTTCACCTGTAAGCTCGGGGTGCTAGTAAGACAATAGAATAAGTACTATATAAAACATTGCTTTATATACATATTAAAATACCCTAAAATTAAGGCTGTATCGCTCTTTAACAGGGTACCTCTTTATGCTTATTTGAATGCTTTGGGAAAATATGTACTACATAAGAAGTTTAGGTTGTAATCCGCCTCTCTGTTTTTCAGTATTCTTTTACAATTAGAAAGTGGTAATAATTTAGCTTCCTTGGCAAATTTTTATCTAAACCAATGGTGTAAATTCTGTGAGGCAGAGTCACCTGGAGGGCTTATTAAAATGCAGATTGTTGGGCTCCACTTCAGAGTTTCTGGTTCACTGGATCTGGGTGAGAGCTTAGCGCTGGCCTTTCTAACAGGTGTCCACAGGGCACTGCTGCTCCTGATCTAGAGACAGGACTTTGGAAACAACCGGTTGAAATGTTGCACCACCTGTAACAGATTAAAAAGGAAAGATTCATTTGATAATTTGGATAGGTATAAACAAGTTGATATTTTGTGGCTTATAGATTTCGGTAGTATTTTCTTATAGATTTAAGTAGTATTTTCTACTTTCAGTAGTGATTTCTACTTTCCTCTGGATATTTTATCAAAATGTACAGAATCTTTCTTCCTTAATCATGTGTCGTCAACAATATCGCTTCTTTACAATTGACTCTTAGACCTAAACATCATTTAAAAATAATTTTTATTAATTAATTTTACCTGAAACCCGCGAAATTTGCTGTCAATGTTATTGTTACTGATCTTTGACATCAGAGATAATGAGAAACATGTTTATACTAGGAAAAATGTGACTAAAACTTATTCACTTTCTAAATTAAAAGACATCTGTGGGCCTCTACTCTTACAGAGTAAATGCTGCACTCAGGATTAGCCTGTCTGTAAGATCTTTTCCAACAAAAGTGGTAAGAGCCCATCTGCCTCTAGTGTTTTCTCTTCACGTTTGTTATCTGCTTTCCTGCCCACAAGGCCATGACATAGATTTTACGTATTTTCACAGCAATCCCTGGTTATTCTTGTTTTGACATGCACTATGGAAAGGACGTTGAGAAACTATTTCCAAATCACTTACCTTCTTTTCATTTGCTAGCAGAAGTAAGACACATTGAATCTACTTTCAATAATAGACTTCCTATGCCAGAAGAATTTATCAATGTTGTTGTATTTAAAGAGGTAGACAGAAAGAAGCTGGAGGTGCAGGATATAGGATGTGAATGAATCACAAAGCCTGCTCAGATTATGTAGCTGTTTTTTTAGATTATTTATGTATTGATTTTATTTTTGGTCAGGAGATGGACAAAAGTGAATAATAGTCTTGATGACCATAATTTTCTAATTTACAGTACTTTTCACCACATCTCATTGTAGAGGAAAACTTCTAGTTATTATTTCAATAATTATTCATGCATAAAATTCTGATTTGTTAAATTCGTCCAGAGTTTTTATTTATACACACCCACACACCACAGAGATTTTCCTGTTTTGAAAAAGAAACGGAAGGATTCATGTAGGCAAGTAAAGGGCTATGGCTGATATGAAAGCACATGCTAAAACATTTTATGCTTAACTTTCCTATTTATTAATCCCTCAGAGGCAGACATGTGACATCTGCTTTTATATTTTTTAATCTGTTTTTTACTGTAGCAATATACCTATGGAGAGAGACAGAGAAATATGATTATACCTAATCTAGAGAGTTATATTAATAATAGAATGTAAATATTGAGAATAGAGACAACATAGAGAATTTTATGAGAGAATGTTTTCAGTAGAATTTGTAAAAATGAAATAGAGAAACAGTAGTCACTGCATTTTTTTCTTTACCTCCTGAAATTACTGTCAAATATGACAGATATAGTAAATATATGATACAAATGCTGTCTTCAGAAATTGTTATCAAATATGAGTGGAAGGGTGGCTAATTTCTAGAACTATATTCCTTCCAGGATTCCGGGGAAGTTGGCTGGATTTGTGATCATCATCCGATGAGTAGTTGGTGAACAGAAGCCAAATTTTGCCAAATGTTTTTGTTTGCGAGGTGAGTTGTCCATGAGCAGAGACATCGCTGTAATTATGGAGACAAGCAGACACAGATATGTCTTGGTTCTCACGGTCTCACTTTTCTCCACCCCATGGAAATGCCGTTCAGACCACCAAACATTGTGGGTAAAGTCCTGTCTTACTACAGGGTCTAGATGAGTCTACTTACATTAGTTTAGAGATTATGGGTAATTTTCTATAAATCTCTTTATTTTATTTTCACTGTCACCATGTTTGTAGACTTACTAATTTCCTCCCTAAAATGGTTAGTATTTCAAACTCACCTAGAGTATTAGAAAAATGATTTTCCCAATTCAGAACAGGAGTGAGCAAGGTAATTATGCAGAGAGCTACATGTCTATTTGTATGTCTGTGTGTGTATGTGTGCATCTGTTTGTGTTTCAGTGTATGTGTGTGGCTCTGTGAGTGGCTGAGCACCTGCAACACAAGGGTGCTGTTCTTTCCTGTCCGAGTTCCCACAGCAGAGCTGATTAGTGATGGCGCTCAAGTCTCCGAGCACTGAAGGAGTTCAATAACATGGGTTCTCCAGGTTAGAAGGGGAGAGAATTTCCTTGTTACTCCCTTTCAGGAGCTCTCATGTGGCCAGATTTAAATTCGTAGTTTGAATCCTTTCACTGAAATCCTCCTGTCAGAGTAGTCAAGAGCATGTGCTTTGGTATATGCTTCAGTGGGTCCATCATTTCTATTAAAAAAAAAAAATGCACCCAAGAAGGAAATGTACTAGGTAGAGTTAAACAGATATTAAGGTTGTGCTAGTTTGCATTCCCACTGACAGTGTAGGAGGGTTCCCTTTCACCACAGCCCCACCAGCATTTATCATTGTTTGACTTCCTAACGATTGCCGTTCTTTCTGAGGTAAGGTGGAATCTTAGAGTTGTTTCAATTTGCATTTCTCTAATAGCCATAGATGTTGAACATTTTTCCATATGTTTATTGGCCATTTGTATTTCTTACACTGTGAAGTATCTGTTCGTTTCTCTGGCCCATTTCTTGAGTGGGTCATTGATTTTAGGTAGTTTAATTTTTTGAGTTCTTTGTATATTCTAGATATTAGTCTTCTGTCTGAGGAGTAGCTAGCAAAGATTTTTTCCCATTCTGTGGGTTTTCTCTTCACCCTCCTAATTGGCTCTTTTGCTGTACAGAAACTCTTTAATCTAATGTAGTCCCATTTGTTGATTCTTGTTATTTCCTGTGCAATTGAGGTGCTGTTTGGGAAGTCCTTTCCTACTCCTATGTCTTAAAGTGTTTTACCTATTCTGTCTTCCAGAAGGTTTAATGTTTCTGTCTTAATGTTTAGATCTTTGATCCATTTTGATTTTAATTTAGTATATAGTGAGGATATGGGTCCAATTTCATTCTTCTACAAACTGACGACCAATTTTCTCAACATCATTTGTTAAATAGGCTATCTCTCCTCCACTGTATGTATTTGGATCCTTTGTCAAAGATCATATATTCGAATATGTCTGGAGAAGTTTCTGTGTCCTTGATTCTGTTCCACTGGTCTATGTGCCTATCTTTATTCCAGTACCAAGCCGTTTTTATTACTATTGCTGTGTAGTATAGCTTGAAGTCTAGGATTGCTATGCCACCTGCTTAGTACTGCTTTTGCTTTTGAGGCTTCTTCCTTTTCCATATCAATTCTAGGATTGTTTTCTCTAGATCTGTGAAGTATGCTGTTGGTATTTTGATTGGAACTGCATTGAATCTGTATAACAGTTTTGGAAGTATGGCCATTTTAATAGTACCTTTATATTGTTGTGACTTAATGCTCTATGTAGGTGGTTGTTTACATTGCTCACTGTCATAAGCAAAAGGTACAATTTGTTGTGGCCTGTAAGTTTGTGTAATTTTGGAAAAATTTTAATAAAAATCTATAAAAAAGATACTAAGGGAGGTAAATATAAATGTAAAGTACTTGATAGACACTATTCATTTTTTAACTACTAATAACAAGTGAAAAGATATTCTATCTATTTATCTATCTATCTACCTATCTATCTATCTATCTATCTTATTCAGTACTAATATACCTCTACCTTTTACAAAAAGTATTTGATGACAAAGCAATTCTCACAAAAGAAAATTCAGTCCTTAGGAATTTTTAGGCTAAAAATTCAGGCTGAATTTGATGGTACTTAATGAGCAGACCATTTTCAGAGCAAAGCTCAGTCTTTCACATGAAGGCCTATACAAATGGGAACACATCCATAGGAAGTGGAATAAATAACAATTTTCTCTTCTTAAGCAAAGTTTTCTTCATTGAGTGGTGCCTGTTTATTGAGCACCATCATCTGGATTTGTATGATGTCAAATAAATCGTTTTGTTAAGCCTACATGATTCATGGTTTTGGAGAGTGTTGATAGGACAGGAGCTATTCTAGAAGGGAAGTAAAATCAGAAAATACAAAAGCAGCCATACTGCAGTGTAGCTTAAGACAAAAGTGCATGCACCCAAAACTTGAAAGTTAAAGGGATGTGGGCAGAAGAGTTGGCTTGATGGAAATTCTTTTACTGCCATTTCACATAGGAATCATGTAATTGTAGCAAGATGGATGACTTTAGACACTGAATGAGGACATAAAATATTGAGATAAACAGGAAAATTTGAGAAGAATTTGTAGTTGTAATGGATTTTAGTCTTGGGAGTTTTTCCAAAGTTTGTGTATTATTAGCAACTTCAGATGAGGAGATTTGCCTCACAGCTACATTATAAATCATCACCGAATTTGGTTGGATAGTTGCTATTTATTAATGCCTGTGTTCCATACTGAAAAAGTCTTTCTTTGCTTATTTTATCTTCTTTCTTTGGATTCCATTGATCATCAATCACAAAAGCAGCTTGGCCATTTCTCTCTGTCTTGCCTCAGTGAACTCCTGCTTTTCTTGACTGTTAACCCCTCGCTGGAATGCACATGGCCTGTGTGTCTCTCTTGGCCCCTATTCACCTCTTTCAATGAGCCTCCCTTCCTGGCACTGAGCTGCAAGGCAATATTTTCCATCTGGTGAATGAAGAGCATGACACGGGCAGTTCGATATGGTTTCAGAGACCACAGCAAACCAGCAATGCACAACGCACTTTTATTCCACCAGCCTGTGGGAGCCCGAAGGGATAAGAGGCCTTTCTGCAAGGCTGAACACAGACCGTGGTATTCAGAAACAAATATTCCTCCTTGAAACACTCAATATGTTTCATATTCAAGCCAGAAACATTGTGGGTTAGAATAATCTAATGATGCATCTAATCGGAAGTTATCCTGAAATGTGTGTGTAAGCTTCTCTTTCATACCCCAGCTGTTTTCTTTCCATGGGACGTTTACTGGGTGGGAGATCAGCCTGCATTTATTATGCAGTAGCGAGGAAGTGTTGTCTATTCCCAAGGGATGCAGCAGGCCTTTCAGAGAACAGAAGGACAACAGTTCATCATGAGTTCAGACAAATTTTGGAATCTCTGATAACATCATATTCTCAAATTTGAGAATATTTTTCTTTGTAAAACATTTTGAAAAATTGTTTCAAGGCGTTTAGTTGTCATTGTCAGAATGTTTGTGGGGAAATTGTTAAAATGGCATTGTTAAGGGTACACAAATAATTTTCAGAAACATTTTGTGATGTTATAAGATTTTTGATAAATTTTAAAATACATGTTCTTAAAATTCAAATACTCGAGAAGATTTAGTTGGTAGCTATTCCTAATAGGATTGATCATTAGCTTTAAAAATCAAAAGGAGTAATAATTTGGTAAGGAACAGTAAATACTTGTTCAAAACTGTCAGTTACTATCAATACATCAAGATTTAAAGTATACTTGCTGTTTTTTTGTTTTGTTTTGTTTCTGTGGTACTAGAGATTGACATAACAAGCCCTTTTTTACTTTGAGGCATGGTTTCCTTAAGTTGTCAAGTGCCAGACTGGGCTTGAATTTGTAATCTTACAATCCTCCTGCCTCAGTCTCCCAGAATGCACTATTTTCAGTGTTCTTCATGAGTAGACCCAAACACTCTCCTGTTAAATAGTATAATTCATCCATGTTAAGATATCCAGATTTCCTACCACATATTATTTTTCGCTATTTTCTAGGACTGAAAAGCCCCTTTTCATCAATTTTGCATATTAAAACATTAAACACTATCAAATATATTTTTAATACTTTTAAAAAATCTTCCCTCATTAATACTTTCCCCTTCTCCAGAGATAATTACATTCATATATTTTGTGATCTGAAGAGCATTTGTGTCTTTTTGGTTTTTGGGGGGGGCACTTTACCTTGCAGCTGCAATGGCCACAACTTTTTAATGCATGCATATCACTTTCAGACTCTGTCCTGGAGGCATGACCTTTCTACAAAAGCTTTTTAAGCTATTATTATTGCCTTCATTTACAAACAGGAAGAGCATTCAAAAAACATTAATAGATTCCACAAGGTTTCCACTGCTAAGTGGGGAAATGGATTTGAATCCAAATATGGCCAACTATAAAACCCAATTCTCTTTGTCTCTGTTTCAGTGTTGCAGATTTTTTTAGTAGACATGCGCTAACTAGAGGACCTGATCTTAATCTTTCTAGATTCCAAGTCACCTGCCTCCGGACTGGTGTAGCCAACAAGTTTTACTGGACTATAAGAATTTGTAAAATTTTGGCCTAGTTTTTTGAAAAATGGAATACAAATGCTATTGATTCTGTTCAGATATTTGTCTCAGATTCCACAGTGGTTATATGGGAAACAATTCCAATATGCAAAGACAAAATAGGCAATATGGGGTTTTACGTGCATGTGTAAATGTGTGGAATAATCTCATCCACAGAAATTTCATAAAAATATAATTTATTATTTTAAGTATCTGTCACTGACGGGTTCTCTAATTTACTGAGTTTTTAATGCTAATTTCGATGGTTAAAGTGAATCTGAGTTTTTCTTCTTAAGTGTCCTTTCAGTTCATTACTCTTTGGTTATTTGCTTTTGCTTAGTGTTATATTTTTATCCTCAAAATTTTACATTAAAGGATTATTTCATAGAATGTAGGTTTAATTTGTTTGGACCCAGCATTGAACCATGTTCCTTATAAACAAATGAGACTAAGCTCTCCAGTGTCTAAATTACTGGATAAAGTGGCTTAAAAATAATGCCAACAATAGCATTTGAAACAGAAATATTATAACATTTTCTCTATTTACATTCTAAATCAGAGGTATTTCTTCTCAGGCAATAAATAATTATGGTACCAACACATTCCTTGCTCTTGTTAAAATTTAATATTTTAAAATGAGTCTTTGTTAATTTAATGTTGCAAAATACATAATGCACATATTGTGTATATGTGCACGTGTATTTGTTTGTCTTTAAGAAATAAAGCCTTTAATTGTGCAAAGACCCACAACATTTTGGTTTCTTTCTCCTTTAAAATGTGATAACATTTGCATATATCATCCAATTTGAGAATTCTTACAAAAATAAATTTATAACAGATCATTTGGTGATAAAATCTGTATGGGTGACATGCTGTCCACACTTTCAAAAACCTAAGTTTTATTTTATATATTCATGTAATTGTTGAAAGAAAAAAATATTTTCCTTGGCTCCAGTTCTACTTGTTTCCAATTCATCTATTACAGGCAGAGGAACTTTTCTAAAATACAAACGAAAATAAAATATATTCTTGTTAAAGTCCTTCATGAATTCCATGACTTCCTTGATGAAATTCAAATTAATTGGTTTGGCAGTCTAGATTATTGGAGACGGTTCTTTTCTGGTTGTATTGTTCTCACATCATTCTAAAATACTCCACGTACTAGATATCAAGACCTTGGTTTCCTGAAGTCACCACTTTATTTGGGGGAGAACCCTGGTTATATTTAGTGAAGAGAATGAGGTTCAAATGAACTCCTAAAGGAGTGCTGGACAGTGACAAATAGGAGAAGCTTGGACAGGTGTGCTGGGTACAGGAGTCAGGAGCAAGGACGACGCGAGCAGAGGGGAACACGTGTGTGGCATGCAGAAGGAGTCTGTCGCTGGCGTGGATGGAATGTGAACTAGACCTGGCGGCAGGATGGGGGATGCCAGAGTCTCATTCACACCTTCCTAGACCCTTAGAATGTGAAGGGGCCTCAGATATCAGACAGGAGACCGGAGAAGTCAAAAGAAAAGTAAGGAGAAAAAAGAAAAAGACAAGACAACATAACTACTCTGTTACGGACCCGCGGAGGATGTGCCTACGTTGTGTTGCCAGTGCCAAGAGAACGAACTCAGTTTCCGCAATACAGCAGAAACTTTATTCTTTGATTAATGAATGGAGAAGAATAAAGTAGTGCACCTCCCAGCCCCCCCCCAAAAAAAAAAACAGCTTCTGCCGGAAGAGTCGTCTATTTTAGGGCAGAGCACAAATGGCAAGGGTTGAGGGTCACAGGAAAAAGGAGTTTGTATGTGCACAGCTTGTTTGCACGCAGTCCTGTCTGCACACGGTCCTGTTTGCGCGGCCGTCTTGGCTTGAGCTGGCTTTGCAGTTGGGTGCAGTCTTCAGGTTTCTTCTTGTGGGACAAGCCCTGCTGCAGGAGGCAGGTATAAAAATGGGAGAGGGGCTGTTGCTGGGGACTTTTCTGGAGCTATTTTGGCAACAATTTGATGGAATTCACTTTTATAAATCCGTTTTATATTAATCGTACTTAGCCGAAACTATTTTTCTGTCAACGTTCAATCCACGTCATTTTGTTGCCCTCTGTCTGCTAAGTTCTAGCCTTCAAGGCATATGTTAAACACTGTGCAACAAGTTATTTCACATTTAAATCTCTAACGGTAGCGAATGGAGTCCTACATCTAGTTCGGGCCCTTCTTAGGTCTAAAACAATAGTCCTACAATAAAATAGTACAAACCCGTATTCCTATTTTTAGTCACTGAGCAGTGTTTTAGGTTCTGAATTTTTTTGCTGGTAATTTTTTAGTACTGTTGATATGATGCAGTGGAAATACCCGGTTTTAAAAAATATATTAATGTATTTCTTTCCCAAAGGTCATCCTAGGATTTCTTAGCTCCATAGCTTCTTGAAACACATTTACAAGGAGCCTTGGAAGGAAACAGAAGGAAAAGATGATTCTCATTACTCTTTTGAAGCTGAGGTTAAGATAAAAGATAAGAGTCGGAAATTACTTATATCCGACCCAGGTTCCTATCTTCCTTAATGAAATTATCTTTATCTCCCTGAGTTAATAGTTTATTATTCTAATTTAATATGGAGAGATGTTTTTAAAAGACATCTCTGTTTTCATTTAGGATAGTACAATATAGATAATTAACTATTCACAAACCACAGAAATGCATACATTTGTGCAGTTTTTAATATGCTTTGTACTTCTTATATTCCTCATGTATTGATCTTGAATTTTATATTTACATCGATAGCTTTTCTAGCTTTTGAATTAAGATCGTAAAAGAAGCTGATTTTTGCTGTTTCCAATTCTAAATAAAAGTAGTTTACATTTTTATTAACATAGTATCGAATGCATGTTCAGTTTTGATTTGAAAATGCCTCCCAGTAGACTCTGATGGGGAGAGCCTGGCCCCACTGCAGCAGCATCAGAGCTGGTTGGATCATGAGGACGCTGGTCTCCTCTAGGGGTTAATCCCTGGATGGGCTCATGATCAAAATGGATTATCGAGAGGAACTGGAACCTGTAGGAGGTGGAGCCTAGTTGAAGGAGGTGCCTCGGGTGGGTTGGGCGTTTTCTCCTCTCCTCCTGTCCACCTTGAGGTGAGTTGGTTGCTCTGCCATGTGCTCCTAGCCATGTCCTCTGCCTTCCCATCACCCGAGAAACCAGAGTACTGTGGACTGAGCCCTCTGAACCTGACAGCCAAACTAAGTGTTTCCCTCTCTAACTTGATTTTCTGAGGTACTTTTTTCCCAGTGATAGAGAGCTAACAATGCATCAAATTACAAAAACAAACAAACAAAAACCCTTAAAACAACAACAACAACAAACCTTTAAAAATCTGCTTTTGTCAAGTATATTGTAAACACGATTTTTAATCATTAATGATTGGATTGTATTTACAAAAGTATTTCTTTGGAAAATGTAAACTCTGTACTTTTATGGGGTGAAAAGGATAACTATCATCTCTCTTTTCTACATCTTGGAACACAGGCATGCTTTCTCTTTCATTTGATCTTCTGGAACCACTAAACAGTCAAAATCACCACATTTACAGTGAATTGAGTGGTGCTGCACATCTCTATTCTAATATAGTAGGCTCAAATTTCATTATTTGGATCGGCAGAAATATCTGAGTATGTTGGTGACCGTATATTGCTATAAATTTAAACTCCTGTTTTTCTTTCATTCAATAACCTAACCAAAATAGCTCAAAAAGAAGAGCTTTCAAATTATCTTGTAATATACTGTGTCCCTTTACAGGCACCTTCCTCCTTCTCTGCCCCTCCCCCCTTCCCTCCTTTGTCCTTTGTATATTTTTGTGTTAGTTTTTCTGAAAATCAGGAGTGAAGAATCATGGTCCTTGGCCCCAAATTTTGTTTTCAATCTGCTACTTTAGCTCCCATTTAAAGGACATCTTGTGATTCCAGTGAAATAACATGGAAAATCCACAGACCTCTTCATCAACTCCTTCTTTTTTAAGCATTTTAAAGCAGGAAACTTCTCCTAAGGTAAAGTGGCCTCAAAAAGACCATTTAACCTGGAAACTAGGATCTTGTTTTTGAGCCTGTTAGAAATACTTTAAAAACAAAATCCTAGTAATAACAAGAGTTATTATCCCCTTTTCTTTATAGTTTCAGTATAATTTCTTACATGGTATAGTTACAGGAAACAATTTATTAGTGGCAATTTTCTTTGGAATTATAGAAATTAAACATAGCAAACATTTATATCTATAAATTGTGATAATATGTTCATGTAATACAGTTAATGGTCCAAATATTTACTACTATGTTTTAAAAAGAGCAGCTAGTATATACCATTAAAGGCAGAGGATGCTCTTGCAACTCAGAGGATGAATCCTTCAACTTACACAAAAAGTTTGGCTTTATTTTAGAAAATAAAACCTTAGTTATTTTTGAATATTGGATTATCAAGTAGCAGTATAATAACACAATATAAAATTCAGATAAAAGCAGGTGTTTTCAGCCAATCATGTGTTTAATACTATGCTAGCTATTGTGAGAATCATGAAGATTTACAATCTCATTTAGAAGTTAAACTTTATGCAAAACAAATAAGCAGAGAATAATACCTGATAGTATCTCTTGAGGTAACAGGTTGTCAGTTATAAAATAATTTAGCTGAAATGAGATGATAAAAAGTGATGCTTAAGAAAATCAAACAGTTATTTACGATTTCTTGGTAAGTCAGTATTGGAGGGTCAGATTTTACTGAGTCCCTTCATTTTTCAGTCTTACTACTACATCAAACTACTTTTGTATTTTTAAAAATATAACTTTAAGCACTAGTTTCAATATTGTATAGAGTGGTTCATCGAGGAGGTAGCATTTCTATATAGATTGCAAAGGACAGGTACCATGTGGTTATTTTTCTAATGAAATTTCTATAGAAGGCATAAGTGAGGTTGGTTCTTGTGCATTTGCATATTCTTCCTTTCGGAGTTATCTAAGGCAACAGGTAGACTGTACATTTTCCTTATATTTTGATGTTTTAATCTTAGAGTTTCAAATTGATTTTTTTATGCCACTGGGGGTTGAATCCAGAACTTTCACACTGAGCTGCATTCTCAGTCCTCTTTTTTTTTTTTTTTTAACATTTTTTGTTTTATTTTGAGACAGGATCTTCTTCAGTTGCTAAATTTCCCAGACTCAAATTTGTGATCTTCCTGTCTCAGTATATAGAGTGCTTGGGAATGTGGGCATGTGCCACCACACCCAGCCTCAAAATGATCTTTGGTACATCTGATCTCCTTCTATTTAATTGTTTTATATTTATTTACATATGTATACTTTGCAAGTTGTCATAATCTCTTTTTTCATGTGGTTCATGTGATGATGATTACAGGTCTTTGCTTTTGAAGTGTTTAATCTGAAGATTTCTCCTAAAGCATAGCTAGCATATGAATAATTACTAGAACGTAGCCTACTGTTATGGCGCATTTACCATGTGAATTATGGTGTAAGCACAGCAATTCCTCCTGAAACGAAAAATCTAGACAACATACCCTCAAAATCTGCAAGAATGGAAAGCCTTCCATTAGCAGAAATCAGGCTCTTCTGGCCAGCGTGACCGTTTGCACCCAGATTTAGAAGTGTTGTCTTACAGGATATATATGAAGTGCTGTATGTCTGAATCCACAACAAAGTTCAGTGATACGTTCACATGGATTTCTTCATCTTCTGGCTCAAATATAGCAGAACTGGGATAGCACACATCAAAGAGCCAAACCTAGATGCAAGTATGACTTTTCCACTTGGCTGTAGACAAAGGAGATATTCTACTGATACCTGGTTGTTGAGACAGTAATGATGTTTGGAAAGGAAGTATGCCCTATTTTAACACTGAAGGGGGCTGCCTATCTCACAGGGGCCAGTCAGCATCTCAACGCTTCATTTTCCTCATCTGTTGACAAGAACACATGGTCATAGAATACAAGAGAGAAAAATGGGTATGAAGCAAGAGGGAAGACAAACCTTTAAATTACTCTCATGACTTTAAAATGTTGACTGATAGTTTTATTACTATCTTTATTTGTATTAAATATGTGCCCCAAATCATCAGTGTTTGTTGCAAGTATGAGGTAACATCCCTTAATCTCTTGGGGTTAGTCTTCTGGACTGTCACCAAAAGGAGTGTGTCAAAACATAAAACTGATCTTGTCCTTTCTATGTTACGAATATTTTAAGGGCTTTCAAACATAAAAGAAGTTTGAACTCCTACTCAGGATGTGTAAGATCCTTTCATGCTAGATGGCAGCCATATTTTGAATTTTATTTTATAGCACACTTCAGGTACATGCTGACTTCTACCCACTCTGAATTATTCGTGACTCCCAAACCAACATACATTACATATTCTTTCATTTGGATTTTTGACATTTTAGAGATTGAGCACGTTATTGTTCACCTTGTTTTTTTGAGCAGCTTGAGCAATGCTTGGATGCAGAAACCTTGAGATCTTGTTGGTTGAATGAATTCATAATTTATAAAAAGTTTAGGGTTCATAAAGTAGTATCATATACTTCATCTCATTTAATTCTCATAACAACATTGAGTGTTGGGAGGGCAGAAAGTATACTCTATAAGAATTTGGGATCACTAGAGAGTAACTTAGCTGAGGTCTCAAAGCTGCCGAGTGGTATAAGCATGATTGTTCTGCCTTTTAGCCAATCTTATTTTTCATTAATCTTCCTTTGTGTTAACAATGAAGTGCAAAATATAGGTCTTCAGTATTCAAGAGTCCTTAGTGTCTCGCAAGCACAAGGCCCTGAGTTTGATCTCCAGCACCAAAAAAAAAAAAAAAAAAAAAAAAAAAAAAAAAAAAAAAAAAAAAAAGAAAAGAAAAGAATCCTTAGGGCATTCTGCTTATTTCCAATTCTAATCTACCTGAGGAGAGATTACTCAACATACATAATCTTGAAATGGATAAATGGATAATAGATTTCTGCCAGTGGTACACTACTGATGTTTGAACCAGTGCTACAAATTTGACAATGTGTCTATAAAGTCATTAGTCCACATAAAATATATGAGGTATCAGGTAGAATGAAGAATACTTTTTGTTCTAAAATATCTTTTCACATTTTAAAAGAAGAGTCTCAAAGTTAATTTTTAATTTATGTATTAATTTTCTTTCTGCAAACAAGTATTTACTACCTGCCATGTGCTTGGAGAAAGGGTTAGGTACTAAGAAGTAAAGAATCTACTCCTTTAAATTCTTCTCTATCAAATGGTATACACAGATCAATACATAGTTATAAAAGGCCACCTCCAAATGGGATATAGACAGATAGAAACATTGTACATGGCTTGCACCCTGTAGAAGGCTGTTTGAAATAAATTTAAAGTGAGGGAAGCATGGGCATTCAAGAGATTTTAGGGATGTGAGAGATTTTTATCTTAGAAGCAAAAAGCAAGATTAGAAGAAAAATTGCACTTAAAATTGTGATTGGAAAAATGTGATGAAGTCCCATAGTGAAACAGTGGAAGGTTAGAGATCAGGTTGAATAACTCATTCTCCTCAATAGTAGGAATATAGATGCATGCGTAAAATTGGCGTAGAAATTTAGTACTTTAAGCACTGATTATCTAAATGTTCTCTAAAACAGTTTTCTTTTAAAGGAGTATAGGAAGAGATCTGAATAGGAGATTGAAGATATAATTTTGAGATTTGAAGTTTCTTTTGAGAAATAAAAGAAAATCTCTAGGAGGTTTGACATAACTTTTTAAAACTAATCTATATACTTGGGAGGGTTTCTCAATAAGTTTTGAGGAGCTAAGTAAGGCATGATAATGTTAAAATTTGAAGATTATTAGACCACATTATGTTTATTTATATTCTCAAACCTCTTCTGTTTTACTTTTAAAATTTTATCATTTTATTTACAAATATATGTAATTTATGGGGTACAGTGTGATTATTTAAAATCCCTTGTGCTCAGTGATTTTTATTTTTATTGTTAATATAAAGTTAAATTTCAATTTGTCTTTCACTTGCTTCTGCTTCAACTGCTTCTAAGATATTCGTCTACTTGAGGATTCTCAAGGACTTTTTCAGACATTAAAATGGCGTTCACCACCACTATGTTCCATAGCTTTTGGCGAACTCTCACTTTTCTCTCCACCTCGTGTGTGTGTGTGTGTGTGTGTGTGTGATAAAATATATATGCCCCCAAAGCACGTTATTTTATTGAGAGAAGGAGGTGTTGAGGACACACAGGAGTGCACTGCGTGTGTGTGTATTTACGGGGACTGGGAGAGCAAATGAGAAGAGAGATGGTGGATTGGAGACCTCACGACTGTGCTTCCATTATAACCACCAAAGTCACAATCGGACTTCTCCTGGCAGCTCTATCTCTTTTAGTCTGTAGATGGTGGCTGATTAAGAAAATGAAATAATTAAGTTTGGGACTTGGGGTAGCTAGGTCAGTCATCCCTGAAATGAACTGTTCTCAATTAAGTTTAGTTTGCAATTAGAAGTTTTGGAAGAAAAATAGAAGCACATGTGAGTAAACGAATGTGATTGTCGTGTGAGATTATGGCAGGGGGATTAATACCATCAAAACATGCTTAAGCAATGGGAAACCCAGTACAGTAGCTTAAGAAGGTGCTAGAGTTAGGAGTTAGGTTTGGAAGTCACCCACTTGGAAATGCTCTGTACCACTGAGGGGACGGGCTTATGTTAATGTACCTCTAGAGAGGGACATATGCTAAGAGACACAGTTTACCAAACTGTCGAGAACTTGAGCCTTGGATTCTGACAGATTTGATGGCAAATTACAACTTCAGGAGTTTCTGTGGAACTTGGACAAGATACTCAAGAGATATCTTAGCCTCAGTATGATCATTGGTAATACAGAGATGGTATGTGAACTTATTTCAGAGAATTTCAGTTGAGTATTGAAAGGGAAAATGCATGTAAAGTGCTGAGCAGATGAATATCTACTGTTGTCAATTAATGCCAGTTATTAATTATTAGTATTAATGTAATAATTATTTCTGCATATAATAGTGTGTATCCACTGAATGCATAGAATTCTTGATAACAATGTAAAAGGATATTTAATGGCCCCCTTTAAAAAATTACAAGTTAGAGTCAAGAAATTCACCTGGTTAATGTTAGTATATTCAGTATCTACAGGAAATTCTTTTCAGTGAAGTAAAGGAAATCCCACATTAGGCCGAAACAACAGTCAGTCTCCAAAACTGATTTTCATGAGGATAGCATGATAATTTTTTACCTGATTTTCTTAGAATGAGCACTTTACAAGGAGGTTGTCTGATAGTTAAGTCTGCTTTAAGAGGTGTTTCTGTAAACATGATAAAATCTTCCCGTTACCAGAGTAGATTTTGCTGAATGACCTCATATGGTACAGTGTGAGAGCCTGGAATTTATAATGCGGGAAGCTATAGATCATTTTTAATGAATAAGTCATGTGGGCTCCTGCTTGTCAATTCTGCTAATGCTTTTGTGGGAGTCGTGGTAAGCTTTCAATAATTAGTATCTGCCAGGTGAGCCATCTAACATCTTGATGTGGTAACATCTGCTCCTGTATAGATTTCTTTTTTTTTTTGGTTTTAGACTGCAGAAACACAATGTATTAAAAAGAAAAACAGTTGCTAGATTATAGCAGTTGTTTTTTACCATTATTGTCCGTGTGAAGCAATAATACTTCCACAATACTAGCAAAATAGGTTTGAATAGTTAAGATCTCCCTATTAGAGGTATTTCATTTTCTAATTAATTATTAAAATTGAATTGGATTTATGTTGAAAACTGTTACTTGTCATGCTACTTTTGGCCACATCAACAATATTAATAGGAAAATGGAGTGGAAACTATACAGTTAAACAGAAAAAGTATTTCGATGCTTTATCTTTTCAAAAGACATCTAAACTGATCAGTCCATTCTAGAAAATAAATAGATGATTAGGAAAGAATGGACAAATCAAACATAAAAATAAGTTTATATTCATTTACTACAAATTAACATTAATTTCATATGGATATATATGTGCAGACATTTAATAGTAGTTTCTAAGTCAGAAATGTAAAATAGTATCTGAACACAAAATGGGTGTGAGTTCACTTTAAAATCATTTTGAATGCCTATTATTAGTGTCTTCAAAACCATACGTTTGCCTATTTGCTCTAGTTCTGAAGTATCTATAATTTTTCAGAAATCTTGGCTTTAATATGAATATATTCACATTGTAATTCAATAAACAACTGTGAAGAAAGCACTATATTTTTATGGATGTACTTGGCCATATAACTAATTATATGATCCATATCCTAAAGGAACTTTTATTGAACTAGCTGGAGCAATTAAGTGAAAGATTTTTATAATGTAGCGTGATAATAGTTAAAATGCATTTATAAGATACTATAAAGTATTATAGGATAGTAGGTGATCACAGAACAGAGGTGTTTACGTCACATAGAGTGGTGAAAAAACTGTAATTAGAATGTAAAAGTCACTCAGGAGAGAACAGGGTATTAAACCAGAGTGTTAAGATCCTAAACACAAATGGCCTGTGGGTTAAATTGGAAAGCTTCAGCTTTGACTAGAAAGGGGAAAGAAGCATTAGAGAATTTCGGTAAGACTTAATGTGTGAATAGATAGCACTTTTAGAAAGTTTACTCCTGCTTTTAGATGAGAGTAAAGATGAGAGTGGACAGAAGACTAGTTAGGGGTTGCTGTTATAGGTAAACAGTGAAGTGTGGATTTCTGGACTAATGTGGTAGTTTATAATGCTAGCTAAGTGAATCTTAAACTCAAAAATGTTTGGTAATGTGGATGGGTGTGTAGGAATACAACAACGATATGAGGAAATCAGTATTACCCTTCCTTAAGAATAGAAAAGTGCATTATTGGGAGAAATTATTGAAAATTGGAATATGTAATAGGTATAAGTGGAATTACATAATGGAATTGTATATTTAAGTGTGTACATAGATATTTATATGACTTATTGCCGAAAGTATAAATGTTTTAAAAACCTGTTATTACCTTCCTATGGATACCACTACAAATTCCTGCAAACTTGGTGCATTAATACAATAGAAATTTATTCTCTTACTGTTCTGGAGTCAAGAATTCTGAAGCCATGCTGGGTGTAGTGTGCACAGCTATAATCCTAGCTACTCTGGAGGCTGTGGCAGGGAAATTGCAAATTGGAGACCAGTCTTGACAGCTTAGTGAGACTTTGTCTTGAAATGAAATTTTAAAAGTTAAGGAGGTACTGGTAGCGCTTGCCTAGCGTGAGCGAAGTTCTGGGTTCAATCCCTAGTACTGCCAACAAACAAACGAACCCAAACAAACGCTGGAATCAGTATCCCTGGACTGACTCAATCAAGATGTTGGCAGGACTCTGCTCTTGCTTGAGGCACTAGGGAAGATTTTACTGCTTCTTCCAGCTTCTGGTGGCTGCTGGTGTTTCTTGGCTTGTCACCACCTTACCCAATTATTAAAGGCTGCTATTTTCAATATCTCTCTACTTTATCTCCACATTACCTCCTTTTTTGTATGTGAAATCTTCCCCCTTTTTCTTACAAGGACACCTGCAATTGCATTTAGGGCTTATTTGATAATCAAGAACTATCTCCCAGTCTCAAGATCTTCAACTACATGTTCCAGGGTATTTTTTTGAGGGAAGGAGAGCCTCATATAGGCTAATAAATTGCCTGTTGTTACTTAGGGAAAAGAGTAAAGTATCAAGATTAGCTATATACCTCAGTCCAGATGTTAAGGTACAAACGGTAAAATTTGAGATCTTGACTGTTGTGGAACAGAGTGATTCCACACACTCATCTAAATGTTACCTTCACCATAAAAATAATTGTCAAGAAGATCCTGTTGTAGAAATAAAAAAAAAGAGGGGGTTCCATATGAAACATGCATATTTATTTATTCAGAATGTATTTTTAAGGTGAATCGATTTAACAGTCACTTTTTAAAAAAAATAGAAGTTTTCTGTGACTTGTTTGATTTGTGTTTTAGTGATACTATACTCTTTAAAATTTTGGATACCAGAATTGTGATTCTTTTTAATGTCTTTACTCTGGATATTTTCATCTCCAGACTGGGTATAAGATCACTTATGTGACTTCAGAAAGCTTTATAGTATTCTGCTATCTCCAGTTGTGACTATCATGGAAGAAGACTTGCAGAACTGCTTTAGAAAGTGGCAAGAACGCTGCATGAAGTGACTGTATCTTGAAAGAGATTAATGGCAATTTTTTTTACTGTAATTTTATTTAAACATTCATTTTATCTTTTGATCATACCTCATATAAGGTGTTTTGCTTTTTTTTTTTAACCCTGTATTTAGTATTACGTATAATTTCAGCAGCTTTTTCTGGCTTAGAGAAAACTCATTTTCTTAGATGAAAATTAACCTCTTTCTGTGTTTACTTTTAGTACATAATTCTTTTAACTTTCCTGAGAAGGAATTAGCTATGGTCCTTACTGCCCTTTCTGAAAGCAACGCTCCCTAGCAAATGTATAACCTGGCAAGTAGAAATAGACACTGCTAAGAAATCAGATTACAGATATAATACACAATTATTTAAGAAAAGATGGGAAAACTAGCTAAAAAACCATCAAGGGACAGGTTTTGGAATAAGGGTTTGTTATGATCTGAATGTTTGTTCTCCTTAAAATTTATGTTGAGACCTCATCACCAATAGGATTATATTAGGATGTAGGGCTTTTAGGAAATAATTAGGTTAGAAAGGCAGAGCCACCCATAAATAGGGTTAGATCCCTTACAAAGGGGGCTGCCAGAGAGCTACCTTGCCCCTTTACCGTCCAAGGACAAAGCAAGAAGTCATCACTGTAAACCAAAAAATGGACCTTTGTTAGACACTAGGTCTGCTCACCTCTTGATCTCAGAATTAATGAACCTCCAGAACTGTGTGAAATAAATTTCTATTATTTATAAGCTACTCAGTTTGGTTATTTTACTATCTAGTTGAATGGACCAAGGACAATATGAACGTGGAACGTGAGAAGCAATCACATGTGAAAGGACTTGTTTGTGAAAGTGCCTTTTAGAAGTGTTTTTGACACTCAGCTCCTACTGTGCAGGACAATTACTTGAACAGTTTGTAATAGTTCAGAGAATCTGGGGGTTGTCCCAGACTTACAAGATCAGAATCTCTGAAGTGGTGACTAAGGTATTGTATTTTTAAATACTCCAGCAATTTTGATGCATAGCCAAAATTGGAAACTTGCTGTCCACTTACAGGATTCAGAAGATAATTTTATTTTTATCAAAACCAGAGAAGTAAAAACCAATTCTTGTCACAATCCTATAAATATTTCTTAGATGTCATGCAGACATGGCTGTGAAAAATACACTCTACACTAGAGTAGTAGTGCCTTCTAGATTTCTAGTAAGCACATAATCTTAGGTTTGAATAATTGGAAAAACAATTGCATTTTTATATTAAAAATGAACTTTTACTGGCTGTAGAAAAATAAAAGTATATCACCATTAATGTAGCAGTTCAAATAACATTAACAAGCACCATCACTTGTGGAGTGTTTAATTTGTGCTGACAATACATTTTGAGACCTTTAGGTCAGAATTGGCCAAGCAAAAGATTCAGAAAATAACAGGAAAATTTGGATTTGTGCAGATAAAAAGATATTACCATAGCTATTTCTGGTTACGTGCTTTATCTTTTCTTTAATCTATT
Source organism: Hystrix cristata (assembly GCA_004026905.1). Classification (NCBI taxonomy): domain Eukaryota; kingdom Metazoa; phylum Chordata; class Mammalia; order Rodentia; family Hystricidae; genus Hystrix; species Hystrix cristata. Next base: position 25,022 of record PVJO010003431.1, on the reverse strand, counting down.
AGTAAGGTATTAATTAACAATAGAATTATGATGTAGAATTTGTATATATCATGTATAGTTTCTGCGCATTTATAATAGTTCTAAGTAATAGTTTATCCATATTTGACTAGTTTAATCTTACATACAAACAAAAAAATCAAGAACCAAAATGAGTCATTATCGAAGAGGGTTATACAACTTTAGGGGGTATTTTTGACATTTTAGTCATGCACAGATATCCAGATAGATAAATAAGGGAAACATGTTTTCTACAAAATAATTTCTGAATGGTACCTACTAGCAGTTGGGTGTACAGCATTTTATATGGATAAAGAGATCTTAGCATTCTTAATTCCCAAAGAGCGATCCATCTCCACCTGTCTCCTCCTGTCCTTCAGAAAGCCCAAGTGTCTTGATTGATTCTTGTTTATTCTCATGCATAATTCTGATGGGATTACTAACTAGTACAACCTGTGTGTATTGTGTTATAAGTAGATGTATTTGTCTATTATGTCATTTGTTTTTAAAAATATTCTGAAAGAAGAATGACACATTGAGAATGGTGGTGATGATGATTTCAAAAGGAGTAGGGGTGAGGGAGAAAAAAGATAGAGAAGAAAAAGGAAATGTGGGGCATAATTGTAGTTACTTTTAATTGATTGGTTATTATGAAGTAGGCTTAAAGTTGAGTATTTTATGTCCTCTCTGAAGTAGATATGGCATGACTATCTTTACCATATGAATGCTACATGCAGTTTACTTAACAAAAAGGGATGATGAATCTCAAACTTAGATTTTCCCAATTGTAAAGGAAAAGTTTACTAGAATTATATGCTTTTGGAAAAATAAACAGAAGTATAAAGCTCAGTTTGAAAAAAAAATAGCAATAAGTTAGGGACATAACTTCTTTGCACAAATAAATTCGAGATAATTGCAAATATATTTTCTTTCCATGACATAGAATGAAAAAGTAAATTAATACTGATACTTGCTAAACACTTATTGTGCTTCATTTTCAGAGCGATATATAGCTAGTGTTTTGAGACTTACTGAAATGGATGAAAATTACTACATATTTATCATGCAATATTACAAGGGTTAACACTAAAAACAAGAGAAAGATCTCATTATTTTGTTAGCAGGCACTATGATTTGAAGTTAAGAATTAGTAAATTAATAGTACAGCCTACTAACTGGTGATCTTATTTGAAAATAGTACTTTGTTTAAAATTTAAAAATGTTACAGAGCAAGTCATTATAAAGTTTAATGATTTTATAAATAAGTAAATCTGTTAGAAACAGTTTACCCAAAGTGATATATAAATATATAACCTCTCAAATCCAAAAGCACATATCTAGGGTGCAGTTTTCAAATCTAGTGAACTTTTTTTCACCTTAAATTAACTAACTTACAAGTGGCAACACTAGCAGCTTTATGTAGGTATCAAGATCCAGAATTCAACTTCCCACTCTGAGGAATTAGATGTACTTGTCAGCTATACATTTGGCAATATTTTAAAAGAAGGTATCTGAGATCCCATTAAGAAATTGCCACTAAAGTGCTACTTTAAAAGAGAGGTCTTTTCTTCCTCCAATAATTCCCATGCTTTATTAATGAGAAGTACATGGACCTCAGTTTCCAACTTTATTTTGTGACTACCACTAGAAAGCTTCACTCATATCATTCTTTCCTCAGAGTCCGCAGATAGATATTTTAGATTATGTTGTATAGAAATGATGCAAGTGCTAAATTTGTTATTCTAGACTTTATTTTCTTCAGGATAAGAAATAGAAGTAAATAATTTGGCAGAAAGAAAAGTAATTCTGTTTTTGTATGAAAGTCAAATGTTTTAGTGATGTGCAAAATAAAAAGCACTACAAATTTTAAATGATGTGTGATGGTGTTCTAAATGTGGGAGGCGAGAATATCTGGGAAAAGAAATTGTCTGTGGAGGACAGGTGGGTCCGAATGAACAGGAACTTTTCCCAAAAAAACTAAGGAACAGATGGGATTGGATTTGGAGCATGACTTAGGTCAGAATATGCATCCAAAAAATCCACTATTTTTCTCATTTTTGTTTTTCTGACTTATCCCTCATTTTTGTTTTTTTGTGGTCCTTTTTTTTTTTTTTTGCATGTCACTCTTGACCTTTTCCTTGACCATGTGTTTTTTAAAATTTATGTCTTTAATTATTTGGTTACATAACTTTTTCGAAATACAAGTACAAATTGAAGTACATTCTTTTTACACATATCGAATTGTTATTGGACTTTGAAAGGTCCAAAGTGCAGAATACTGCAGCCGGGACTAGCTAGAACAGCTAATCTTCATCTGGACCTCACACGGAGTTGGCTGGTTTCGGGTGAACTTGATAAATGGGTCTATTAAAAACAGTTATACACAAAGTGGTATATGTAATCTCTCAAATTCAAAGAAACATATCCAGCATGGAGTTTTCCAACAAACATTATTGTTTTCATTTTGAAGTTCCTAACTTAAAGTCTAAACTGTTAAACACTAGCAACTCTGCAGAGATATTAGGATCCAAGATTTTAAGTTCCAAGTGTCCTCTGGTATAACTTGCCAGGTTTCAGATAACTGCTTATTCTGATTGAACAGGCCTTAGCATGATATTATTGATGGAGGATGTGAAAGACTCATGTGTACATTATAGGTCCTGGAGTCTGTGATGATGTAAAATTGATGTAAGAGGCTAATTACATTTATAGTGACTCTCTGTCACATATCAAGAAAGTCACCATCTCTACCAGCCAATGGGCAATCTGAGAATATAAGGGTCCCAACCCTTGCATCTTTGAAAACTTTGATGATGGTGTTACTTATTATCCCAAGAGTACAATAATGCTTTCAGTTTACTGTGTATTTTGAAATGTAGTATAAATTTCAGGAACTGTCAATGGCTTTAATATCAAAGTTGTTCTGACTTCATGAATGGAAAGGTCAGTAGCAAGATTATGCTAGTTTATTGCACCAGGTTTTAAAGAAAAGGTTTCAGAGAAAAAGGTTATGTTTCTGACCAATTTATATAATTAATAATTTCATTAAATTAATAACTAAACTGGATTTTTTCCTACCTAAGAAAAATAGGTAAGTAGGCAAAATACATGAAAATGCTTCTTTTCAAGTTATTAAATATCAGACAACAAAGAAGAGTGAGTGACTCCCGAGAGAGATGAAACAGATGAGGTTAGCCCTCTCATTGCCTAAGTTTACTGACTTGAGAGAATTCCCAGGCTACTGAACAAGGGGAAGAAACCTAGTAGAGCATAGCACATTTTCTAAGTTGAAGAGACAAAGGTAGTAGTTGAGGAAAAAAGATATACAAGAGTTCTCAAGAACAAGATATCGGAGATAGGAGAGCTGCACAGGGAATAAAGTCTAGGAGCCTTTACAAAGATTCTTCAAGGATTCTGCATACCCTGATCAGGGCAGAACTAGCTGGGATTTGGGAATGAACCACCTGAAAGGATTAGAATGAAGAATACCTTGAGCTGGAGTTTAGTAGTAAAGCTTATTTCCTTCAGTCATACTAGAAACCCTCTTAATCAATATTTGGTAATATATTTAGAAAAATTCTGCCCCAGTAGTGGGGAACAATTAGACCTCAACTAAGCATTGCTCCACAGACACCTAAGAAATCTTAAAAGCATTAAATTATTTCTCAGTAATATAAACATGTTCCAGAACAAAATTCAAGTATACAGGATTGCAAAAATAGCCAACACCCAACAAGGTAAAATTCACAGTGTCTGGCATCCCTTAAAAATTATCAGGCATGTAAACAGGCAGGAAAATGCAACCCATAATTAAGAGACAATTAAATCTACTGAAACTAACCCAATTTCAATTGGCAACCGGGTGTTAGAATTGGCAAGCAAGAACATTAAAACAGTTACTACAACTGTATTCCATATGTTCAAAGAGTAGAGGAAAAACTGGGTGCTATATAAACACTAGGTGCTATATAAACACTAGGTGCTATATAAACACTAGGTGCTATAAACAGCAGACTATACACTGTGGAAGGAACAATTAGTGAACTTTAAGATAAAACACAGAAATTATCCAAAAAGAAATGCACAGGAAAGATACACAACTTAAAACATAAACACATAGTCAGTTACCTAATAATTTCAGAAACCTGATTTAACTGTAATTGGAGGCATGGAGATTGGCAAGAATGTAGGAGAATTGAGAGTGTCAGAAAAAAATGAATTGAATAAATAATGATAATGAAAATTTCTTGAAATCTTACATCCTAAGCTGCAAAAATCCCAAATATAACCACAAACTAAATGGTGCTAACACAGATAACATGCTAATGTACATTGCAATCATATTAGTCCAAGTCAGTGAAAAAGCGCACATTATGTACAGGAGAATAAACATAGTAAAACTGACTTCTTGCTGGAAATCAGGTTATCGAAAAATGCTTCAGTAATATATTTAAGGAATTAAAAACAAAAACATTCTACTTAGAATTGTATACCAGGTAGAAATATTTTTAAAGATAAAGGCAAAAAAAAAGTTGAAAGAATTTCTTACCAGCAGGCCTAAATAATAAAAGAATATTGAGATTTTTTTTATAAACATGAGAAATTTTCTTTTAAATTCATTTAAAAATAATGAACATACCACTATTGTGGGGATTATAAAAATATAGAAATAAAATAAGACAATATTGTAAAGCATGGAAGAGGAAAAGTGAAGTATGCTGTTTTAAGTTACTTACACTATGTGAAATGGAATGATAGTGAAGTCAGATTTTGACATGAAAAAATATAAAACTCTAAAGGAAATTCTAAAGGAATATTATAGTTAGAGCTAATAAAATAAGTATGATAAAGTAAAATTGAATCATAAAAACAGTAAACTAAAAGAAGGTTAAAAAGGAATGACATGACAAAAAACAAAAGGAAGAAAAGATGGAATAAGGAAGTATGGAGTAAAATGATACTAATTTAAAAATAACCCATACACATGCTATTAAGAGTAAATGAGAAAAAAAAATAGCAGATATACCAAACTAGGTAAGAAAGCAAAACCCACCTACATGTGCCTACAAAAAACCTGCTTTCATCAAGATGTACAGAAGCCAATAGTGAAAAGATAAACAATCATAAACCATGATAATGTTAATCAAAGAAGAGTTGGAGAAGCTGTATTACTGTCTGACAAAGCAAATTTTAGAGCAAATAATTTACTAGTGATTAAGGCAGATTATGTCACAATGCTAAAAGGGTCACTTCATCAATGGTCATATGATCCTAAATACTTATACATTATTTAACTTGTGTCAGAGCTCTGAAAAAAGTGGAACAATAATCGACAGACAGAAAAAAAAAACAAAAATCTACAGTTAGGAAGATGTTAATACATTTAGTTCAATTAAAAAAAAGATAGAAGACTTATAAGCATATGTAGGACTTGAGCAATCTTGCTAAGCAAAATAAACCAAAAACAATCGATGTTACTCCAAAACAAAATAATACACATTCTTTCCAAGTCTTCCTTAAAAATAACCTACAGCTTTGATCTCAAAACAATTCTCAATACATTTTAAATGAGTTAAACCAGAAAATGTGCGTTTTCTGACCAAAATGAAACTAGAAGTTAGTAACAGATCTCTGAAAACTCCTGATATTTGAAACTATAAAACATAGTCCTAAATAACTTGGTGTCAAATATATTTCAATTGAGTACAATAGTTTGTTTAAATTCAGCATATCAATATTTGTAGAATGTTGCTTTGGTGATACTGAAGGAAAATTTGCAGCACTAAGGACTATTATAAAAAAGAAAGTAGTTAATTTGCATGACTTCTGCTCTAAGTGTCTAGAAAACAAGAGCAAATTATATCTAATGTAAGAAGAACCGAAATAGTAACCAAATCACAAATCAATAAAAGTAGAAAATGATCAGATGGAATAGCCCTATAACTATCAAATGATTTAATTTGTATTTAAACATTCCAAATAAGAAAACTCCAGAACTGAATGGCTTTACTGGTGAACTGAAACAAAAAAAAAATAAGAATACCATTAATACACAAATGTTTCCAGGGATTAGAAGAAAGACTACTTCCCACTTTATTCTGTGAGATTAGTAATGCCCTACTATTTAAACCAAAGACACCACAAGAAGAGCAAATGCAAAAAAAAAATTTCTTAAAGTGTAGATTATAAAAATTTTCAACAAAATCTTACAAAATAAACCCATAAATATGTGGAAAGGATAATACATCATGATAAAGTTTTGTTTATCCCAGGAACTCATGGATGTTGTACCATTTTCAAAAAAAAAAATTGAACAATATGGTTCGTATTTACAAACAAAACAATGATATATATTTATCTCAATTGATGGAGAAAAACTATTCAATAGTATCAAACATATATTTCTTATTAAAAGTTCCTTAGCAAAATAACAGACTCATTTTCAGCTTGATAGAGTTAGCTTTGGCAGACCTATAGCTAACTTCATATTTCTTCCTAAGACCAGAAACAATACCAATATTACTCTTTCACCACCTTCATTTACCAATGTATCAACCACTATACAAAACAAGACAGAATTTTCAGGTATTTAAATGGAAAAAAATAGAATTATAATTTGTTTAAAGATAGTATGATAATTTATATTGGAAATCCTATGGAATATATGGAAAAAAGTTACTAGAAATAATTCATGAGTTTAATAAACTTACCAGGTATAAGAGTAATATAAAATAAATACAAATTCATATAAACAATATCCAGTTTAGGAAATTAAATTTTAAAAAATTAGAATAACAGGAAATAACACAAATATCAGAAAAAAACTGTAAGACCTACACCGTGAAAACTGCAGGACATTGAAAAGAGAAACCGAAGCAAACATATATGGAGAGAGATACTGAATTTATGGTTTAGAATATTCAATATTGTTAAAATGTCAGTTTTCCCAAAATTGCTTTATAGATTCTGTTTCACTCACTATTCCTGCAGGCTTTCTCATTGCAATTGACAAGGATATTCTAAAATTAATATATACATTTAACACATGAGGAAGTAGAATTGCTAAAACAACTTTAAAAATGAAAGTTGGAGAACTAGTACTTCTGACTCCAAAGTTTATTATAAGGTGACATTAACAGAGACAGATGTATCCGTGTATTGGAATAAAAAATCTAAGCTGAGACATACTTGGCACGTATACTTTTACATGACAAATGATTTTCCACAAAAATTCAAAGATTTTTCAGCACAGAAAAAATTTAAATGTTACGCAATAATTAAATATATAGATACAAAAATTGATTTAGATACTTACCTTATACTACATAAAAGGCACACAAAAATAGACCATAGAGTTGAATGAATCACCTGAATTAATAAAATCTCTACAAGAAAACATGAAGTTTTTTTTGGTTCCAAGAGACCTCAAGTGTGTAAGAAGCACATCGATTAAAGAAAAAATTTTAAATCGAGATTCATCAAATAGCTTGTGCTCTTTGAAAGATAGGTTGATAATGAAAAAGACAAACCACAGATTCTGATAAAATTTTTGCAAATAACAATATATTTACTCAGAACATATAAAGAATTCTTAAAACTTGGTAGTATGTAAACAACCAGTTTCGAAAATGGGCAAATTACTGAACAGACCTTCTACCAAAGAAGACATGAGATGCAGGTGACAAATAAGAAGATAAAAAGTTTCACAGTATTAGTCATTGGTAAAATGCATATTAAAACCCCATTATGATACCTCTATAGGCTTGGTAGATGGTCATTTCATCTACCTGCATTCTGGGGCTTTAGAGAACAACTGTCAAATAATGTTTCAAAGGTTCTTGCACTTCCTTTTCTACTGTGTTCCTGCACCCTGCAAGGAAGGTATTCTGTGTCTACCAGTCTGTCAGAGTTTGGAAGTGTATGAGTGGGTCCCACAAGATATTTCTTATACACTTGTAACTTCATATGTCTTTGGTCTCCATCGTCAGCATTTTTAAAGGAATTGTGAGCATCTCCAGGGAATTTAGGTCATACCAGTAGTGAGTCAAGTTTTCTATTGAACCACTGACAATTAGCTGTTCAAGTTATCACATTCAATTCAGAAATGTTGCTAAATTTGCATGGATTTATAAATCTAACTAATCTAAGGTTATATTTCTTGCTCAGTAGTCTTACAATATTCTTCCTTTACATCTATTCCTATGTTTTTATAAAGTTGTGTGTCTTTTCCTCCAAGGTTTGGTTTGTCCTTTCCTCTGGGAGAAGGTTGGATTAAATATGTGGAAGCAAGAGAAGTGGTAAAGCTGAGACATAAGCAAAACTGTTTTGCTCTTACAACATTAAAGCTCTGGGCATGGTCATTAACAAGAACTTCAGACGAGAGAAGGTCAAATTCATCAGCCAGAGGACCAGCGGTTACTTCCGCTGGCAAGAGAAGCTCAGTAGAATAATGGTTATGAATAATCAGATAGAATCTTATGATGGTTCTAAATGCCGTTTACTTTTTCCCCACTTCCTAAATTCAGCTGATATAGTTCATGGATTACTCGTAGTTTAATTTTCCAACTCAGTTTGCTTCCTCCTTTCTTTATCTATGACTGATAGATGATTCACAAGTGGTGTCTTGAATTATAGTTTTGATTTTCCTGTCCTCAATTATTAGGCCCCATAAGTCAGTTTTTAAAAAGGATACCCATATCATACTGCTATAATTTTATAATCAAACTTTTAATCAATTATAATAGCTATTTGATCAAGACTTATACTTCATGAGCACAAGAGACCACAAGTACTGCCCTGTTTGGCTGCTGCTGGAACTGTTGATATCCTTTTCTTTAATAATAGTTTAATTCCCACTGTGTTCATATCCATCCATAGCATATAAACAATCCCATAATTCAGGGTCCGTCACCTGCGACAACTTTAGTATCAATATTCTTTTGGTAATGCTTGTAGTTGCAAAAGCTGGAAAAGTGCTGACCAGTTTAAGAAAAAGGGAACTCCTTAAAGAATATTAGATAAGTAACATTTCCCCTTTTTCCACAAATAGTATTTCACCTCTGCTGAGGTCCCAAAGACTTTGGGATTCCTCGATACCTCTCTGAGTTTCTGTTCACAGAACTTGTTTTACCTGTAGGATCACTTTACAGTGGAAAACATCAAAAGCTAATAGCAACAACCTCTTTACTATGTGACTATCAGAGCTCTAATATTTTCTTACTGACCCCTCACATATGACAGATTTATTATTCCCACTTTGCTTTTCACGGAAGTGGGGCACAGAAAAATGAAACAACTTGTTCAGTTATTCAGCTGCAGAATATTTTAACCAGGTTTGTACCAATGTAGCTTCGAACTAGAGTACATACTGTTCTGTGACTATTTCTGGCTGAATCAATTCCTTTATCTCTATTCTAGATGTGATGTTTTTCTACCTCTTTTTGGGTTTAATCTTCTTAAAAGATGTGCTAATATTTTGGTGTTATTTTCTTTTCATGATATCTCAATAGTTACTTTAGTAAACATCAATTTATTACCTTTTCTTTAATTATGATTTTAAGCAATAATAGGATCCCAAAAAGAATTTTATTTTTACTTATAGGAAAAGCATAATTTCATTGAAACACAAGTCTTATTCTCTTGCTAACTATCAAAAGACATTAGTAATTGCTCTGGTGGCAAAATATAAATAAGACTGGAAACTATGTCTTTTAATTTCAAGAAAATTATTGACAGTGCAGGAGATACTTTTAAATTTTTTAAATGCACATATATAAATAAATTTAAGCTTAACATACAAACATTATCCCTTCAAAAAGATAAAGCATAATAACTGAGATTAAAGCCCTTTTAGAGCACACTCTTAATCCTAGCTCTTTCTCTCCCTCTAGGCTAGCTACTGTTAAGAGGTATTGAAGTTTTTATATGATTTTCAAAGCATTTCTGTACATATAATTTATCTATAAATGTATGTTGGACTTTTTTTGTCAGATTTAAAAAAGCTAAATTTTATGTAAAGCAATTTTGCTTGCCATTTTGATAATATACTCTCCTAGTATCAATATATACAATTAACTAACTGCAGCAAAGCATCATATAATAGGATTTCACTTGGTAAATTTCATTCCATTACATATTCTAGAATATCTGCTTTCCAAAACTACAAACACTTCTTAAACATTACTCTAATATAGGATTTGATTTACTGTGATTAACGAGAGAAGAGGCAATTGTTCTGGCAACTTCATCTCTGGAGATTGCTAGAAAAAATATTAACAAATCTTCAAATTTATGTGACTTTAAGTATGATATTCTGTTTTATTTTCAGAGTAATAAATGATTAATATCATCCCTGTCTTATAATTCTCTTTCTACTTTTTGAATGAATAAAAAGCAGAAAAACAATAGCTGCATTTGTTATCAGAATCAAACATGACAGTGCCAAAAAAGGAAGATCATCTTAAAATTATAAATAAATACTTTCAAAAAGTTGTTTTTATTTAACCCAAGATATAGACAGCTTTTATTCTGTGAAAGGGAATGTGGTAGCCATAAAATGAGTAAAAAAATTATTCTGTCTTCGATGGCCATAATTCTAGGGGTAACTTATGTAAGAACCCCCCCAAATAATTTTAGTACATGGCTTATGTGTGATATTTACATGTGGTGTGCAATTTGGGATAAGATCCAAAGAACCTACAATGAAAGAATTAATTGTAATACTCAAGATTTCTGGTGATTGGAGGAATGAGAACAGGAATGTTGATGAGTTAGTTGATACGAGTTAACTATAGAGATGAGATCTATAGTTCAGCAAATAGTTGGATGTGAATTGAAAGTAATGCAAATTGTCTCTATATAATATGTATATACATATTTTGTCTTATAGCTGATTCCTACTCATAGTACTCATTAAATATTTATTGTTTTGTTAATGTACCTTTTATGTACTTTAATGAATAACATGCATCAGTCATGACTTAGTTGCTCTGGCTAGAAATCTCAGTTGATATTTATTTCTCCTATGACTTTATTGCCCCCTCTTATGCAATTAATCACTAAGTCTTATAGCTTCTAGCTGTTAAAATATTTCTGAATCTTTCTTATTCTCTGTACTCCCACTACCTGCACCTAAATTCAAAACATGGACAGTAGGCTTTACTTTTGCATGGGCAGTAGGCTCACATCCAGCATTTTGTTACTTGAAGTCAGACTGATATTTAAAAAAAAATAAAAGTCAGTTATCTTCCTACACCCTCATTTAAAAGCTCAAATGACTTTCTCTACTTTTGGGAGAAATCCCCTACTGTTAATAGCTTAGATACTCCCTAAGTTTGTACTTCTGTTTATGTCTTCTTAAACTACTCTGTCCTACTTACTCAGTTACTAGCTTTTGTTCTCACACAAGGACATTCATACATATTCTTTTTTTTTTCTTGCTTGTATTCATCACCTTATTCTGTGTCCTTGTTCCTGTCATATATATAACTCTTCCTTCAGATACCTTTAAGTGACATCTTTTTACTAGTTCTACAGACTAATTTTCATTTGCATTTTGTCTTGTACTCTCCCTCACACTGATAACACTTCTATCAATTGCTCAATGTATGACATCATTGTAGGCTGTTATCTCTAACAATTTACAAATTACTTTGTCCCACTCACTCACTGTCATGTGTCCAAATCTGTCACAGAGTAAAAATCACTAAATATTTGTTGGCGATTTAAAATCCTCACTATTTCAAACTTGGGTAAATTTAGAATATGGAATAGTTACTGAATAGAGATAGGGAATTCAAAGTAGGAGCTATTTAATTAGGAAATAGGATAACATTTATTTATGTTCTATTTAAATTTTGAAGAATTTTCAGGTAAAGATGTTTAAAGGAAATTATAAGTATGAAGTTTAAAAATAGAAAAAAAACACTTAAGTGAGTATGAAATTGCAAATACTTACAAGTATTACTAAGAGAAAAAACAGGTTATAGAGAATACAAGATTGCCTAATTTACCAAAACCATGAGATTGCTTGGTGAAAATACAGAAATATAATGCGGTGCTTAAACTTAATTGTGTTAACTTGACTTGCTTAGGAGCTGCCTGGGGGATTAGTAAAGCACATGTTTGGTTGTGGGCAAGTGGGTCATGGTGGCAGTGGCGCTAGGTACTATATATAGTCCCTGGTCATGTTCATCTCTGGCACTCTTCCCCTCTTGTGATTCCTGGTTGCCATGAATTAAGCATCTTTGCCCTGCCGTGCCCTCTCACTGTGATATTTCTGCCTCGAAGCCAGCTAACCATGGACTGAATTCTCTGAAACCACAAGCCAAATTAAATCTCACCTTCTTGAATTTGTGGCTGTCAGGTATTGTGCCTCAGTGACTGGAATGCTGACTAAAATATGTACCAAATGAATAAACATTGATTAGGTAAATTTGGTAACATAAGCAGAAATAATGCCAAGTAAAGGAAATAGAAAAGGAAAAAAAAAGCTTTATGTAAAGTTGTAAGTATCAGAGGAGGGGATAATTCAGGATTAAAACTGGATGAAAACTGTAAGAGTTGGAGGCTGGAGTTTAAGGGAATAGTTCTGGATGAGCGTGAGTTAATAGTGCTTTTCAAAGAACAGTTGAAATTGGATGGCAATTTTTTTAATATTAATTGTATTGGTACATTTTAGATACATAATGATAATATTCATCATTGGGAATTTGTACCTGTACGTGATATATCTTGATTCTTCTTTTTTTCCCATTTCCCTCTCCTCCCTTCAACCCCTCTCCTCCCTTCAACCCCTCTCCTCCTCCTTATTTACAAAAGTTTTGTTTACGTTTTTTGCTTACACTAAGGATTTTAAAAACTGTTTGGAAAAGATGAAAAGGCAGCCAAGTGAACGAATTTCTCCTTGAGCTTACTGGTCAAAGTGTGGGCATTGTAATGATACCTTGAAGGGATGGCAAATTCAGGCTGGCTGTATTCATTACTGGGTCATCACTATTTACCTAACACCCTGCAAAGGAACTCACTTCTTCAAGACAATGGAAGGCATGGAAGGAGAGATGCACAAAACTTTTTATGTGGAAGAGGAGGACAACTGTGTAAACTTAAATTGGGATGGTTTTAATTTTCTCAGTAGGAGGTGAGGTTATGGCTAAGAGAGAGAGAGGAGGGCTGGGATTAGGGACTTAAGCACTGTAGAAATATTTGGGACAGCTGCAGGAAGGAATGCAAAAGGGAGTCAACAAGTGATAAATATAAGAATTGCTGAAATAAAAAGAGAGCCCAGCTGAGGTTAGTTCAATCAGTCAATATTGTTTAGTGATTTGATTCGATATGTGAATATGGAGAGAAGAATAGAAGAATAGCAGTTATTGAATAAAGATTGGAGATTGGTGGAACTCACAGAGGAAAAGAGAGGAAAGAGATTAAAGCTGTAAGCGCATTAGTCTATTGAATCATTTCATGGGTTTTCATAGAGCAGAAAGAAAAGAATGTGGCTCACAGTAGAGAAGAACAAAGGAATAAGCTACCAGAGAGCAGTGAAGATGGAGCCAGAATAAAGAAGACCAGGGAGAGGTCTGTTTCCTGACAAATGACAATAAAATTCTTAAATATTCTTAAGTAATGATCCCCTTGGATAGAATCTATATGTGTGTTACCATTTTGAATTTTCACAATATTGTCAAGAGCTTAGTATTTTATCTCCATTTTATATATGAGGAAACTAAGAGAATTTTATACTCTTGGTCATCAAAGAGCAGAGTCAGGGACAGGCTGTTGGATAGAATGGGCCTTGCCTACATCCAGTGAACAGAATGACTTTCAGGAGTGCAAAGGTTCCTTTTTGTAATGAATGTTTACAGGGTTTATGTGGTTGACTATTTCAATTCTTTAAAATCCATTCCTGAAAACAGATACATATTTATTTATGTGTAATTCTTATGAAATTCAAGCGTACTACTTCCCACATTTCATGTCATATGAAAGCATTCTGGGGAAGGTACACACCTGTTAATTGTTACTAACACTCTCAGACATATTTTATTGGTTAGATTATAGTGCGCTAGAAGAGTTTTAGTTCTTGCAGCTGGATGAAACTGTGCATTTTGAATGCCTGAAATTTGATCTAAATGGTGTTGACATTACAGCAATTATGAGTGATGGAAAAGGAAACAAAAAATCTTGGATTTTTTTCCTCTACAGAGACTTCTTTTCCTCAAATTAATAACAACAACAGACTTAAAATAATATATCTTGGACTACAGAGCGCAGCCAGCAGTACAGCTGCATAGTTACAAGAGGCTCATGGGGACTCCTGCCTTTCAGGGTAAATCCTGCCGCTCATAAAAATCCCCTTCTTGTTTTGTTAAAGTGCCTTCTAGGTTTGTTTTTTAATTTCAATTTAATTTATAAAGATTTAATTGTCAGTGGACATCATCTCTAATGCTGGAGATAACTTTAGGAATCTACATTTATTTTGCCATGTTTGAAAAGAAATGAAGGGGAAAATACTATTGAATTCCATAAACATATTGACAAATAAAGTATTAGATTCCCAGGAAAATTTCAAGGTGAGTGAAGCATTGTCTCCGTTCTCAGGAATGGTATAGAACAGTGAGACTAGTGGGTACTTAGAGCAGTGTTTATAATGTGAATCCTGATTTTACTTTGTTTTGAAGGGGTTTTGAAAAAAGTGTTTCAGTAATATCAAGTAGAGGGGTATCACACATGGCTAGTGGACCCTAAATGTGAGTATTATTGAGGACAAGTAGGATTTGGGTATGTAGATGTAAGAATAAAAACTGATCCTGGTAGATAGCATCTCAGTATCACAAGTGGTGTGGTAAGAAAGTGAAGAACATTTTGTGAAGTAATAGACTGCTATTAATAGAAGCCCAGATTATATTCAGGGAAACATGAAGTAAAAAGCCGCATGAAACCATATAATGGTCAATGAAAGTTGTTTTTGAGATTCCTGTGATATATAGTTAAGAAGTGGGGCAACATTCAATAGTTAATGATGAGCAGCAAAGATTTATGAGTGACTGAGTAATCCAATCAGGTATTTTTAAATTTTTACCTTATTTTATTTGTTTTGTTTTTATTTTCTTTTATTACTGGGGATTGAATCCAGGGTCTTCGCACTAAGCTACATCAGCAGCCTTTTCTTTCTTTCTTTTCTTTTCTTTTTCTTTCTTTCTTTCTTTCTTTCTTTTAATTTTGAGATGGGCTCTCGCTTAGTCACTAAATTGTCTAGTTTTATTATTTGAATCTAAAATGTCCCCCTAAAAGTTTTAGGTGTTTGGAAAGTGATTGAATTGTGGGTACACTATATTCTGGTAGATTTATCCTTTGATGAGTTCAGTAGTTCCTATGCTGTTGAGAAGGGGGACCTGGTCAGACAAGGTGAGATCACTGGGGACACGGTCTAGAAGGGTGTATTCTTGTCTCCATCTCCTTCTCTGTCTCTCTGTCTGTCTGTCTGTCTGTCTCTCTCTGTCTCTTTGTCTGTCTCTGCCTCTGTCTCAGTCTCTCTCCTTTCTGGCTCTCATGGGACGAGCAGCTATCCTCCACCAAGCCCTTCCACCATGCTGGCTCCACCATGGAGCCAGCCAATTTTAAACTGAGCCCACTGGAAACTGTGAGCTAAACAGAAGTCTCCGCCTTAAAATTGCAGGTGTTGGGTATTGTGTCTCAGTGAAAGGAAAGCTGACTAATAAACATGAGGAAGGGATGATTGCATTTATGGTTATAGGTAGGAGAGTTTTATTATGTTTGGTGGAATTATGAACTGTTGTTGTTGTTTTTACTTGGAGATTAAGTATGTTTTAAGGAGATTTATTTGGACATGAAGTTGACAAGGGGCAGATTATGACCATTAATCTTGCTAGCCAACTTCATCGAATTAAGAAGCACCTAGCAGATTAGTAAGGCACTCTCCTGGCTGTATCTGGGTGAGTCATGGAGGTGTGACTTTGAGTAACATATATGGTCCCTTGCCTTTTCTTTTCTGCCACTGTTCCACCACTCTGCTTTCTGGCCGCCATGAGCTAAGCAGCTTTGGCCCACAATGCTCATCTTCCATGATACTCCTGCCTTGGAGCCAGCTGATTATGAGATGAATGCTCCCAAACCATCAGCTAAATTAAACCTTTCTTCTTTAGGTTCTGAGTGTCAGGCATTGTGTTCAGCAAAAGGAAAATGACTAATATTGAAATTTGTACCAGAGAAGTGGGGTCATTGCTGTGACTGTTTATGACCATTTAGTTTGGAATCCTTTGGAAGTCATTTATGGGAGGAGTTTTGAAAGTTTTTAGTTTTCATAAGAGAAAGCTTAGAATGCTGTAAGGTGAGCTTGATTGATGATTCTGATTAGAGTTTAAAAGAACAGCATCCTGACAGAAATGCAGACAGTAAAGACTAGGCTCAGGAGAATTCATTTTGGAATAGGATTCCATTGGACCAGAGGCCATGTGTGTCCCAAACTGGTAGGAAATTCATACTAATTTTGCTGATATCCTGGGACTTACCAGGAGACAGAGATTAAGGATAGTGGACCAGTTCGTCTGGCAGAGATTTTAAGACAGCATTTAGGCTGTAGCATTTGTACTGCTGGTTGTTTTTATCCAGCTGTATAGTAAGAATCAGTGGCAAAAGACAGAGCATAAAAATTCAAAAAAGTTAAACTCTCATCCTGAAGGAACCATGTGCAAAGTTGGGCCTGAAGGAGGTTTGGCTGTTAAAGACATTAACTAAAATGAAACCAGTGCTCGTATAGGGACAAGAAGAAAGGTGCATCAAGATTATCTGCAGGGCCAGGAAATCCCATCTATTGCAGGCTCAAAGGTGCAAAAATATCAAATTTGCTTTTGGAAGGAGAGTCCCTGGGACTTCTTTCCAAGAAGGGCCTCCTGTGGAATTTTTTCCTGGGGATTTATTTTACCACGTTCAGCTATTCAGACTCATGGTGGCCATGGTCTGAGGTCTGCCTACTGCTTCCACCAACTGCAGACCCTGGCATAGTCCACATGATTCTAGTTTTACTGGCATGCAGAAATTAAGAGTTGTGGAGTCTTCCACCCAAATTTCAAAGGCCTTGGAATGCCAAGCAAGGAGCTCCTGAGAGGGCGGTACATGAAGCTGTGGGAATGAAGCCAAAGGTGCAGTTGGAGACCTCCGGAAGCTGAGATGCCAAGAATGTGGAATGTCAGCTGAGGAAAGCTGCAGGCCATGTGTGAAGCCAGCTCAGAGAGAGACCTGATTACGTACCCACTCCTTGTACAGAATTAGAAAATTTAGAGAGAAAAAGAAACCTGCAAGACAACCAGTGGAAGGCAACTTTTTTGACATTCTGATATACTTAAATCTGAACTACTTCTCTAAGGTTTTCTTTAAAATTTTAATTTTTTATGTCTCATATATAATTTGGTGAAGAAACTATCAGAAAAGATTTCTAAACAAAATTTTAATCTTAAAACTTAACTGATGTTTTTGTGTGGGGTAATGGGTTTGAGGCTGGGGTCTTTACACTGAACTACCTCCTCAGCCCATTTATTTTAATTTTGAGACCAGGTCTTGCTAAATTGTTGAATTCCCCAGGCAAGGCTCAAATATTTTACCCTCTTGCCTCAGCCTCCCAGAGTGCTGGGATTACAACTGTGTGCCACCATACCCAGCTAAACATATAGATTTTTAAATTTTTGCTAAAGAATGGAACCATTTTTAATTCCCACCAACAGTTCTTGTTGCCTGTATCTTCACCAACATTTGATATTGTTATGATTGTTAGTTATTGTATTTTTTCAATTGTCAGAGGTACATAGTAATATTATACTGTTTTAATTTGCAGTTTCTTAATGACATGATGTTGAGCATCTTTTCAGATGTTTAATTGCCTGCATATCTGCTTTCTTTCCATTTTGTAATTTTTATTGGTACATGATTACATTTCTCAGGGGAAGTTGGAACATGCACATAAATATTCTTAATATTTTTTATCCTCATCTGTACCTCTCCCTCCTTTCATCTTCCACCTCTTGGTTCTCTTCCCTTTTGTGAGCAATCTGTATCCCAATTTCCTATTATCTATCTTTCATTTTGTTCTTTATATTATATTTTTGTTTTCTCATATAAGAGAAACCATGGGATATTTAAGCCTGTGTGTCTGATTTATTTCATTTAACATGGTAGTCTTAAGGTGCATCCATTTTTCTACAATTGACACGTCTATCCTTTACAACAAAGTAGTACTCCATTATGTATAAATGCCACCTTTTCTTTCTTCATTCATCTGCTGTTGGACAGACATGTAGGCTGCTTCTGAGATTTAGCTATTGTGAATTATGCTGCCAGAATTTTTTTTCCCATTCTGTAGGTTTTCTCTTCATTGTGTTGTTTCTTTTTCTGGGCAGAAAATTTTAAATTTGATATGATCCTATTTGTTGATTGTAGGTACTATTGCTTATGTAATGGGGGTTATGTTCAGAAAGTCCTTTCCTTTGTTTATGTCTCTAAGGAGCAAAATGGAGGACAGATATTGGGAAATAGGAAGACCATATACAAATGACAAGGGGAACAAGGGAGAGGGGAGGAGGAAGGGAAAGAAAGAAAAGGAATTTAAAAAGAGAATAGAAGGAAAAAAGTGGAAAACAAATCTTTTGTAAATGAGGAGTGGATGAAATGTTGAAGGAGGAAAGGGAAATGGGAAAAAAGAAGAATTAAGATACATTACCTACAGTTACAAATTCCATATGATGAATGTGATCATTATGTATAGTAAACATGTACAAATTAGAATAAGAAAAAAATAGGTTAAACATTAAACAAAGGACATGAAAAAAAAGCTAAAATGCATGGAGAAACAGAAAAGCACCTAGGAGAAAATTATAAAGGGGTCCACAATATCATCCTTGACTCCTAGACAGGTAGGGAATTTGACACTACGAGCACATGGCAATCATGGAGAAGGCTGGAAACCTTGGTGACAAAGTTAAGTGCTTAGTGCTTTGTTAAGCAGCAATCCTAGTACAAGAGAAACCCACACTTATTGCAAGCTATGATTGCAGTTTGAGGGTTTAGTATAAAAGTGATTATTTCTGTGTGGTAGACAAACTTTGATGAAGAAATTTACTACAGCATATGGTATCTAGTTTCTCTTTGCAAAAGACAGAATTTCATGAATTGAAAACAAGTCTGATGATTTATTACATTCAGAAAGTAATATAGAAAAAATAATTTTTGACAAATCACTAGAGAGTTCTGGGATGTGATTAACAGACTAAACTTACAAATTCTGTCATAGGAGAATGCATCAAGGTACAAACTAAAGGCATAAAAAATATATTCAGTAAAATAATAAGGAAAAAACTCCAAATCTTGGGAAACATTAGTTCTAAGAGGCATTGAGAATGCCAAAAAGGCATAGTATAAGAACCACCCATGTCTTATTATAGTTTAAATGTCAAGAGTAGAGAATTTGGAAAGACTATTGAAAGCTGTGAGAGAAATACTAAGTCCCTTATTCAGGCAAACCCATCAGAATAACTGAAGCTTTCTTAGCAGAAACACTAAAGCATAGATGAGCATGGAATAATGTATTTCTAGCATGCAAGAAAATAGCTGCTAAACTATGTTACTATATCCAACAAAGCTATCCTTCAGAATTGAAGGAGAAATAAAGACCTTCTAAGATAAAGGAATTCATGGTCAGTAACTCAGCACTGCAGAAGATACTTGAAGGAATTCTAGATACAGAAGAGGAAGAGTAGAATAACAAATGAGAATTGTAAAAGAATGAAAGATTAGTAAAACAAAATAAATGACAGTTCAGTAATTGTTACATTAGTGTCACAAATATAACTTTGAATGTGAATGGTTTTAATTCACTAACTAAAAGACATGCACTACCAGGTTGGATCAAGTAAACAGTCCTAACTCTTTGCTGCCTGACAGAAGAACATCTAAATGGCCAAACTGCACGAAAAAAAAAAAAAAAAAATTCCATGCAATTTTCATCTGAAAACAAGCAGGAGTAGCTATACTCATAGCCAACTAAGAAAACAGGAGGACACAATTAGGAGAAACAAACAAGACCAACATATATTTTAACCTACCCAAAAGACAGAAGTGTAAATATATATACATCACATGTCATAGTGCCTGATTTCCTAAGAAAACACTAGTTGATATTAAGGGAAGCATACATGCCAATACAATAACAATGGGTGGCCTCAATGCTCCACTGTCAGTAAAAGATAGGTCATTCTGCCCCCCACAAAGAAAAGAAAGAAATAAAAATATATATCAGAGTTAAATTATCCATTGTTCAAAATGGCCTTCAGGGTCTACAGAACATTTCACCTATTGACTGCAGAATATACATTTTTCTTCACAGCCCATGGAACATTCTCAAAAATAGGTGATATTTTAAGAATATGAAACAATTCTTAACAAATATCAAAGGCAATTGAAATAATTTCTTGCATCTTATTAGATCATAATGGAATGAAACTACAAACAAACAACCAAAGAAACAACAGAAACTGCACAAACACATAGATATTGAACAATTTACTTTCAAACAGCCAGTGGGTCATTGAAGAAAACAGGAGGGAAACTGAAAAATTCGCAAAACAAATCAAAATATAAAGACAACACAATCAGAATCTTTGGGATACAGTGAAGGCAGTTCTGAGAGGTAAATTTATAGCTATGGTTACTGGTGTTAAAGAATCAGAGGTATCTGAAACAAATACACTGACAATGCATCTGCAGTTCTTAGAAAAGCAACAACAAGCCAAAACCCAATCCAACAGAAGGAAAACACAATTAAAATCACAGCTGCAATTAATGAAATAAAGACTAAAAGAACAATACAAAGGATTAATGAGATAAAGAATTAGTTCTTTGGAAAGATAACCAAGATTTATAAACTCTTTGCTAAACTAACCCAAAGAAAGAGAAGGAAGACTCTGAGTCAATACAATTATAGGTGAAAAGAGGATATTACAACAGACACCACTAGTTTAGAGGATCATTAGGGACTGTTTTGAAAACCTATCTTCTAATAAATTGGAAAATCTAGAAGAAATGGGTAAAATTCTAGACATGTTTGACCTACAAAAATTGAACCTAAAATTGCAAAACAAAAAAACAAGTAACGAGATCAAAGTGATAATAAAAAGTCTTCCAACAAAGTAAAGCTCAGGAGCAGAGATTCACAGCTAAATTTTATTAGACTTCTAAAGAAGAGCACCAATGCTTCTCAAATTACTCCATGAAACGGAGAGATAAGAAATTAAAGTCATACTATGAAACCATTATCACCCTGATACCAAAACCAGATTGGGGGTGAGATATGAAAAAATACTCTGGATGAACATACATGCAAAAACCTTAATGGAACACTTGCAAATCTAATTCAACAGCACATTCTATTTTTTCCTACTACATAGAATATTTTGAATTTTTTTTAAATTTTATTTTAACGGTACATTTTCGATGTATATATTGATAACATTCATCATTGGGGATTTGTACCTGTACATGATATACCTTGTTGCTTCTTTTTTTCCCATTCCCCTTCCTTCACCCCCTCCTCCCTCCCTATTTACAAAAGATTTGTTTCCATTTTTTCCTTCCATTTCTTATTTCTCTTGACCCTCTGTTCCTTTCCCCCTCCTTTGTTCCCTTTCCCATTTGGACATTTTCTTCCCTTTCCCAATATAATATATTTTAGTCTTTCTTTACACTTCAGTTTCTCACACCAGAGAAACTATGCAGTATTTAAACATGCGTGTCTGATTTATTTCACTTAGGAGTATGGTCTTAAGATGCATCCATTTACCTAGGAATATCTCAAGCTAATCATTCTTTATGACAGAGTAGTACTCCATTGTATAAAAATACCACATTTTCTTAATCCATTCTGCTGTTGATGGGCATTTGGGCTGCTTCCATGATTTAGCTATTACAAACTGTGCTGCTATAAACATGGGTGTGCATATATCCCTCCGGTATAATGATTTTAATTCTTTTGGAAAGATACCAAGAAGTGGAATAGCTGGGTCAAATGGAATCTCTAGTCCTAGTTCCCTGAGGAATCTCCACACTGATTTCCATAGTGGTTGTACCCGTCTACACTCCCACCAACAGTGGAGAAGTGTTCCTTTTTCTCCACAGCCCCTCCAGCATTTGTTATCGGCTGATTTGTTGATAATACCCATTCTTTGCGGAGTGAGGTGGAATCTCAGGGTTGTTTTGATTTGCATCTCTCGAATGACCAGTGATGTTGAACATTTTTTCATATGTCTATCTGCTGATTCTACTTCTTCATCTGAGAAGTGTCTATTCATTTCTGCTGCCCACTTTTGGATTGGGTCTTTAAATTTGGGGGGTATGATTTTTTTTGAGTTCTTTATATATTTGAGGTGTTAGTCCTTTGTCAGAGGAATAGCTGGCAAAAATTTTTTCCCACTCTGTGGGTTGTCTCTTCACTTTGTTGGTAGTTTCTTTTGCTGTGCAAAAGCTTTTTAACAAGATCAGGTCCCAGTTGTTGATTCTTTGTGCTATTTCCTGGGCAACTGGGGATTTGTTCATAAAGTCTTTGCCTACACCTATGTCTTCAAGAGTTCGACTTATTCTATCTTCTAATAGATTTAGTGTTTCTGTTTTAAGATTTAGATCTTTGATCCACTTTGATTTTAGCTTAGTGCATGGGGAAAGATACGGGTCTACTTTTAACCTTCAGCCTGTGGAGAGCCAGTTTTTCCAGCACCATTTGTTAAAGAGACTGTCTTTCTTCCAGTGAGGTTGTTTGGCCCTTTTGTCAAAGATAAGGTGATTGAGAGTGTTTGGACCTGTTTCTTCATCTTCTAATGTGTTCCATTGGTCCTGGGGTCTGTTTTTGTGCCAGTACCATGCTGTTTTTATTACAGTAGCTTTGTAGTATAGTTTAGGTCAGGGATTGTGATGGCCCCTGCTTTGCTTTTGTTGCCCAGAATTGCTTTTGCTATTCTAGGTTTCTTTTGGTTCCAAATGAATTTTAGGGTTGTCTTCTCTAATTCTGTGAGGTATGCTATGGGTAATTTAATTGGGATTGCTTTAAATCTGTCTAACAGTTTTGGCAGTATGGCCATTTTCACTATATTGGTTCTTCCTACCCAGGAGCAAGGGATATCTTTCCATTTTCTGATATCTTCTTCTATCTCCTTTTTCAAAGTACTGTAGTTTTCATTGTATAGATCTTTTACTTCCTTCGTCAGATCGATTCCTAGGTACTTCATTTTTTTGGATGCTATTGTGAAAGGTGTTGTTTCCCTAATTTCTCTCTTGGTGAGTCTGTTGTTTGTGTACAGGAATGCTTTTGACTTCTGAGTGTTGACTTTGTATCCAGCTACTTTGCTGAATTTGGTTATTAAATCTAGGAGTCTTTTGGTGGAGTTTTTGGGGTCTTCTATATAGAGTATCATGTTATCTGCAAATAATGATAATTTAACTTCTTCTTTTCCTATCCTTATTCCTTTTATTTCTTTCTCTTGTCTAATTGCTCTGGCTATCTTATGTTATTTTTCTTTGTGTCATCTAGGAGCTGTTGTATCAATTTTTCATGGTCCCTTACCATTTTGAAGAACTCTTTCTTTTCTTGATCATTAATCACAATCTTGTCTTCTATATCTGAGATTCTCTCTTCACATTGTTCCATCCTACTGCTACTTTCAATGTTATGTTTAGTTTCTTGGACATCTGTTTGAATCTGTTTCATAAATTCCATTTCTTTCCTGTGTTGGGCATTATGGTTTCCATCATTTTTCTAAGCTCTTCTATTTTTTTATCGGTATCTGCTCTAGAGTCACTGATCATTTCTTTCATTCTGGAAATGATTTCTGTTTTGATGTTTTCTAGAGCCTCACTCATCTGCTTTGTTACTTCTGCAGTTACTGTTTCCAAGAGTCTGGGTGGGAAGCTTTCAGATTGTTACACTTCATTACCCCCTGGGTTTGCTTTTGGTGAGCTGGAGGTTTGGGGTTGCATCTTATTTGTGTGTCTTCTCATTTTTTATTTTTTCTTCTTTTGTTTAGTTCCTAGGTTGATGCTTATGAATTGCCTGTGGCAGGTAGCTTTTTTTTGTTTTGACAGGTGTAGCTGGTTTTTGTATTATGAGTCTGTTGCAAAATTTTACCTCTTCAATTTGTTGGGGCTGAGAAGTTGCTGTCTATTTGGCCAGCCCTTAGTTCTTTGACCGTGGCCTATAGTGTTATTTGTGGCCCTCTGCCAATCTTAGTCTTGGCATGCAAGGAAGAACTGAGTAGAACAATTCTGTCACCTTGGCTAAAGTAGTACAATCAGCAACAATAATAGCATCAGACACAGTCTAGAAAATAACAAACTGTAGTAGCTATTGATCTGCCACCTTATACCTTATGAACTAGGTTTGTGGTTATATAATGGTATCCCCAATAAACCAGAAACTTGTTTGCAGTAAATATGCCCTCAATATGGTGATTTTACTCTCAGTGGAGAAAATTCAAAAGATATTAGGAGGAAAGGATAGAGAAACAGAAGAAGAGAAAGAGATGAGAAGCAAGGTTGGAAGCCAGGGGGAAAATATGCAAACTTTGGGGAACTGGTAACGGAAACAGAAGGAAAGGAGAGAAGAAAGAAGTAAAACAAGGACAGAACAACAACAACAACAACAAAAAAAAAAAAACAGTAAAAAACTAGAAAGTCATTTTCCTATAAAAAATAAGAAAATAAAAACAAGAAAAAGAAGAGCAGAGAGGGAAAAATATTTAAAAATACAACACAATAAAATAAAATAAAATAAAATAAAATGTCCACTTCCAGGTGTGTCTCTACTGTCAGTGGTAGACAGAGTGACAGACCCAGGTCCTTGTTGATTAATCCCAGGAGTAGATTTTGGCAGGGCAGAGAGTGTTCCCGGCTGGGTTCAGTAGCAAGGCTTCACCTGTTCTATTGAAGTTCAGCCTGATCACTGGCTGTGGGGTTGAAATCCAATTTGTTCAGCT